>CP123726.1:1800000-2041923 GCA_029906385.1 Neofusicoccum laricinum
TGGAAGTGAAGAAATGGTAACGAATTGCAGACCACTTGAACCAAACCAGCCACGTGAGCCGGAATTCCCAATCCTTGGTCGACTCGACTCGAGGATGTGTTTTCACGTGGTCTGTAGCCTGTAGGGCTGGCGGATGATGCCCTTGGTGGGTCTGTTGCTTCTCCGCCTGCAGAGTTTCGCTTGAAGCCAGCCAATCTGCACATGGAGAAATATAGCAGCATTCCTCGCAAGCTACATAGCCCTCCCCCTTCGCTGAGAATGTCTGCTTCTGTACGAGTTCACATTCTGGGTGCGGACACCTTGCAACCCGTTGGACCATGCCGATGGCTTCATGCCCCTCAAGATGCTCGAGCCACTTCCCTGCTCATGATTTGCAAAAACAATGCCAATCTTCTTGGATCTCAGGGTTGGTGAGTTCCATGAACTTCGGAGCTTTCTCTTTCAGTGACTCCAATACTCCCTCCTCGAAGATCGAGTCCACCTTTTCAAGTGCGCTTACCCGAAGCCACTCGATCAATTCTGAGTCGTCTTCAGGGTCATGTTCTTCGGCGACCTCGACAATGGACTCGACGACTGGCGGTGTGCCCTCCCAGCTGTGGTGAAAGCGATCACGTAGGCTCTCCTTTGCCAAAAACTTCAGTTCATGGACCTGGTAGATGGCAGCCACAGTGAAGACATCCCAGTCGAACAGAATCTAATCGGTTCTTTCCATGCATCCATCGACAGTGTGGTCGGCCGTGTAAAGGAATTCAACGACAGCTTTGACGGCCTCCGGGGGATCGTTAGGCATGTCCGCGATTCCCGTGAAGCTTTTCTGTTTATCAATAACCCAGGATTAGTCAATGCTTCTCAAGGCAGCAGTACAGCGCGTTGATTCATGAGACCATCTGAGAGTGAGACGCACCTTGAGCGCTATCTAGCATCCCAGTGCGCAAGTTTACTGCAAACGTCAGGCCACAACGGAACAGCACAAGTCAGTCTTGCGGCTCATAACCTATCCTGCCGTGGGGCGGAACGAAAAAGTCGGCGGCTCCCCTGTTTGGCGTGCCCGTCGCGGTCAAGGACAACATCGACGTGGCGGGCATGGCGACCACGGCGGACGGCGACGCGGGCGTGGTGCGGCAGCTGAAGCAGGCGGGCGCGGTGGTAGTCGGCAAGTGCAGCCTCGACCAGTTTGCGACGGGGCTGGTGGGCGTGCGGTCGCCGTACGGCGTGGTGCCCAACGCCTTCGACGCGGCGTACGTGTGCGGTGGGAGCAGCAGCGGCTCGGCAAGCGTGGTCGCGCGCGGTCACGTCGCGTTCGCGCTAGGAACCGACACGACGAGCTTCAACAACGCGCGGCGCCCTGAGCACCCGCGGCGTCGTGCCCGCCTGCCGCACCCTGGACTGCGTCTCCATCTTCGCCCTCGACCTCGACGACGTTGCGCTGGCCTACAGCGTGCTGGCCGCCTACGACCCCGCCGATCCCTTCGCCCGCCCGCCACCTCCTCCGCGCCAGCTGCCGCCCACGCCCGCGCCCCGCATCGCCATCGACAGCGCCCCGCAATGGTACGGCGACACCGCCCAGCACCAAGCCTACGGGGCCGCCCTGGCCCAAGCCGCCGCGCTGGGCTGGGAGCTGGTGCCCGTCGACCTCTCGGACCTGTTCGACGTCGCCCATCTCTTGTATGACGGGCCATGGGTGGCCGAGCGCTACACCGTCGTGCGCGAGTGCGTTGATAAGAGCCTCGACACGGATCCGACCGTGCGCGACGTCGTGTTGAGCGCCACCAACTTCTCCCTGAAGAAACTCGGCATCCGCTCCATTGGCATCTACTCCGATGAGGACAAAGACAGCAGACATGTCCGTGATGGCGACGAAGCATTTCCGCTGGAAGGGTCCACTCTTGCTGAGACCTACCTCTGCGGAGAGAAACCTATTGCCATTGCCAAGCGTGCTGGAGCCGATGCCGTCATCCCCGGCTACGGCATGGCGTCGGAAAACGCAAACCTTGCTGCCGCTTGCGAACCGGCTGGGCTCGTTTGGATAGGACCTGCCCCAGATCAGATCCGTCTGCTGGGCCTCAAGCACATGGCCAGAGAGCTTGCAGAGAGAGCGCAAGTACCGCTCCTTCCTGGGAGTGGGCTGGTCCGAGACGCAGCATCGGCCGTGGTCGAGGCTGAAAGGATAGGATTCCCTATCATAAACTGACGTCTACTGGTGGCGGTGGTGGTGTTGGCCTCGAGCAATGCTCTTCTGCTGAGGGGGTTGGAACCGCCTTCGACTCTGTGAGGCGTCTTGGCGAGACCTTTTTTGCCGATGAAGGTGTGTTCGTGGAAAAGTTCGTCCAAAACGCTCGTCATATCGAGGTCCAAATCGCCGGCGACGGCAGCGGAAACGTTCGCCACATCTCTGAGCGGGATTGCTCTCTCCAGCGTAGACATCAGAAGGTCGTCGAAGAGAGCCCCGCTCTGCTTGTTCCTGGCTCAGTTCGTGCGCAGATGCGATCTGCTGCCATCAGATTCGCGTCCACCGTGTCCTATCGCAACGTCGGGACCATTGAGTTCCTCTACGATCCGGACACCACACTTTTCTACTTTCTCGAGGCCAACACGCGATTGCAAGCCGAGCATCCAGTCACTGAGGCCGTCACAGATCTAGATCTTGTCGAGATGATGGTTTTGGTTGCCAGTGGACGGGCTTCTGATCTGTTCAATGGCGAGAGCGATAAGTCTGATCCTCGAGGAGTAGCTCTCGAGGCACGTATCTACGCAGAGTGCCCTCTCCAGAACCTTAGGCCAAGTCCCGGCGTGCTGCTCGACGTTGAGTTCCCCGATGGCGTCCGCGTGGACACCTGGGTCGGCAAAGGTACTCAAGTGTCCGCCTCGTTCGACCCCCTTCTCGCCAAGACCATTGTCCATGCAGAAACTAGACCTCTAGCAATCGAGAAGCTTTGCATCGCTCTTGACAAAACGAGGATCTACGGCATCGGAACAAATGTTGAATACCTCAGGCACGTATGCCGAAGCGATGCATTTGTGGCCGGAACATACACGACCAACTTCCTGGGCGGTTTCGAATTCCAGCCCACGGCGTTCGAGATTCTTGCTCCGGGAGCTCTCACGACAGTTCAGGGCTATCCAGGAAGACTGGGATACTGGCATGTCGGGATACCACCCTCAGGACCCATGGACAGCTATGCATTCCGTCTGGCGAACAGAATCGTGGGGAACGAAGAGACGGCTGCGGGCCTGGAGTGCACTTCTCAGGGACCTCGACCGCTTTTCCATCACGATGCTACAATCGCCGTTGCTGGAGCACGGTGCAGCCTCACTGTCAATGGCCTCAGTGCGCCGCTGATGAAACCTGTGCAGGTGTTCGCTGGGGATACGGTGGCTCTGGGCAAGGCGGAAGGGGGTATGAGAATGTACCTTGCGGTCAGAGGGGGCGTTTTGGTTCCAAAGAGGTTCGGATCCCGGTCGACATTCCTAATTGGCAAGATGGGTGGGCATCTTGGCAGACAGTTGCGTGCCAGCGACATTCTACCGTTCCATCCGCCAAGAGACGTGGTCAGTCCTGTTCAAGCCCTGGCCGGAGCGGATTTTGAGTCCAACGAGATGCCATGCCTGGACTTTGATGGCACGTGGACGCTTCGCGTCATCCCCGGACCCCACGGATTTCCCGATTACTTTGAGGAACGGTCGTTCAGGGAGCTTTTCCTGCATCAGCATTGGAAAGTCCACCACAATAGTGACCGGAGTGGAGTGCGCTTAGTTGGTCCGCAGCCTGAATGGGCCCGAACATCTGGTGGAAAAGCCGGTCTTCATCCGTCCAACATTCACGACGGGCCTTACTCCATCGGGACGATTAGCTTCACTGGCGACGACGCTGTCATTCTTACCTGCGATGGACCCAGCCTGGGGAGGTTCGTGTGCTTCGCAACCGTCATCACCGCCGATCTGTGGAAGCTGGGTCAGATGAAGCCTGGCGATTGCATACAGCTGCGCCCCGTATCAATGACTCAAGCACTGCAAGCCGAAGGCGAGCTTGCTGAGTCTGTGCGATCTCTATCAAAGCTGCAATCTGACTACTACACTTCAAGCAAGCTTTCCGAACCTATCATCCTGGACATTGGCTCTGGAGAAGACCGAAGATTCTACCGTCAGGCCGGTGACTCCGCCCTCTTGATCGAGCTCGGCACTGGAGAGTTCAACATACGTTGTAGCCTCCGCCTGTTCAGCATCCTCAAGCGCCATCGTGACCAACGCTCGTGGGCGCGGGAGCGGTCGGCGAGGTCGGGCTGGGGCGTGCCGTTGGCGTTGGTGCCGGGGGGGACGGCGTGCCGCAGGTCGGGACGGCGCGGGTGCTGAGGGGGTGTCGCGACAGGCTGGGCGGTGGTGCTGTCGTTGTGGATGTTCTTCGGGAGTGCTGAGGTGGTTGGGTGAGGATGTGGCTGGCGGTGAGCGGGTCGTCTTGCCGAGTGGGGGTGAAGACGGCTGGGCTGCTCGTGGGGCGATGGACGAAGGGCGTGGTGCTGGCAGAGGATGTGCTTGTTACTTGCGCTGAAGCTAGAGTCGGACTTGGTCTGGGAGCAGTAAATGGTAGAGTGAATGTTCTGGACCGCCTCTGTTGTAGAATGAAAGACAACCAAAACAAGAGTTAATCCCAAAAGCCACGCCGTCCAATTTTCTCGCCTTTAAAAAATGCACGTGGAGTCCGGACGGTCTCTCCGAATAGCCTTCCTGATCTGGTTGGAGATTTTGTTGACTTCGCAATCAGCAAAGTCTTTTTTATAGTATTTGTGGAGTTGAAGTACTTATTCGGGCGGATTTGCTGTGACCTTAAACCGACGGCAAACTCATCTGCCATATCTTCCGGTTGATCAGGCTGTAGCAGGAACCCCAAGTCACCCAAGCGGTCCGGCTCGAAAGCATGACGTTTCCCATCTCATACTGACTACCTGCACTTGAACTTCGCCGTTTGCTCGTGCAGCTTCTCACACGTTCCCTTCAATAGAGCTGGCAGCAAGCGCAGCCACCTCCTCCATCATCTCCGTGAATGTGGTATCATCCAAATAACCATCAAGGTTCTTCGTTGCGATATCCCATCTAACATTCCAGAACGAGGTGTTTGTGGAAAGCGCGGACTCGTGGGTCTCCTAGGTGGCGGCCACAGAGAACGTCGCTGTTCGTGGGCTCTTCCATGCACAGCAGCTATATTCTTGAGCTCTAGAAACTGGTATATCTACCCGAAAACGTATAGACTTAGACTTGGAGTAGGACCTCGAGAGTGACGAGGTAGGTAGTGACCAGAGTGTACGAGATACCGTAGAGAGGCTGGATGGCGGCGTGAGTGGCGGGGGACGGGTCGGTTGGGAGCGCTATGATGTCGTTTGAATCCCGTATAATGCACTACAGCGTCGGTAATTAGCGGTGAAGCATCTCTTGAGGCGCGGATTGGCAGGCCGACGCGCAACTATCCCATGTGGTTGTTCGATTCCGCGCAGACGGATACGTACTTCAGGGTGCCCATGGCAAGGCAAGGCGCGGCATAGAAGCCTCGCAGCCGGTTCCGTGCTACTCAGTGGCTCGCTGTCATCATATATCGACGGATTCTGCGTTGAAGAAGCGTGAATGGGTGGTCCAACGGCCCTGAGCTTGATGATCTCCTTCTGTCCGAGAAAAACGATAGCCGAGACAAATAACGCGAGCTTCTCGCACATCGCTCGTTCATCTAGCGCGTTTACTGCACCGCCGAGATAGAACGGATCAAAGATAATAAGTCTCTACCATCTAAAGAGCATTCCGTTGTAGTAATAATGGGCGACATGGCTTCGTGAGGATATTGTTCTGGGTACGGAGCAGGTCCGCTGAACGGAAACAGCAGAAATATTGAAGACGACTGGCGCCGTTCATAGTCACACCTCATAGAAAGCAGCTTATAAAATGCAATTCGCAGCTTCTGTAGATGTAGAGATAAACATTGAGAGAACATCGGACGTGAAATGAGCTCAGCCTCTCTCCACTGATTTTTTTCGTTGCTAGTAAATTTGTATAAAAGCAGAAAATAGGACATAAATCTGCTACTGTAGACAGAAAGCCTCATCACGTATAGATGGCTTGAATGAAGCTCACATATCCTTACTTGTCTCACTTACAGTCCTATCTGAATGCTGTAGTGGACTTGTCTCGGAGGTTTGCAGTATGGTGGTGAAGTTCACGATTCTAGCTACGATGCTTATTCCGGAGGCCATGGTATCTCCTGGTCCTTTGCCTTTTTGGAGCGTGTATCTTGCTGTGATAACAGACAGATAGGTATAGTGATACAATCTGAATAGCTGAGTTGCGTGATGTTCGATTTCAAACTGTTTACACAGAGAGCCCACCTGTCAACTACAGAGCTATACTGTAAGACGGTACGGAGTACGAATCTATAGATTAGATAAGTTTATGACCTCACGATACCAATCGTTTGGCTAAAGTATTAGTGCAAATAGGCGTAGAAGCTACTCGCGATTTTGAAACACTTCCAAACTGCAGTAGCCTACCTGACTACACTAGCGGAAGCACCCATCGCCTCACGGCGGGAGGCCATCCGAAACAAAAATCATGCCGCAGCCGCGCGGAACCGCAGTTCGTGTCTGAGGCTGGCACCCATAGAAATCCCCGGTATTCCAAAACGTCAGGAAAAAGCACGACCAAACCCACCGGACCGCTTCCCAAGTCGTCGACCCGCGATGCACCGTCATTGCTTTCGAGCTGCAGTCAGTGGCTCGGCACAGACTCCGATGGGGCGCTCCATCCGGCGCGATCCAACGTGAACGCCTTAGCACGGAGGTTGGGCAGAAAGCGGGACAAAGCTGAGGAAAAAGCAAACACGCTGCTATACACACAGTCGATCCCGCGTTGCCGCGAACCTAGCGCCTGCACGCGCGTGCCCAATCATCCGGCCCCCACTGCGTTGAAGAAAATTTGCTCTGGCCGCTAAGCCTTGGAGTCTTTACTTTTTTAGTGCATCTCGCAGTCACGACGTCGTCGTTGCCGTTGGCTGGCTGGGGGTGGGCTCGGCTGGCCCTATTTCGAGGCGCGAGATCTCTGGAAGCCTTCATTCTACGCCCACACCCGCTACGGGGTACGGCCTCCCACATGCGCGCATCTGGGCGGCCCGGCGAGCCCAGAACATAGCCCCACAGCCCCTCCCTCTCTTCTCTCCTGCGATTGAACGCTACCGCGGCACGATGGGAAGCTGTGGCCCAACCGGGTGGAGCGGCGCGTGTGGCTGGCAGGGCGAGTGACGATGAGCGTGTCCCGGCCAGGCTGAGACTTGGTGTTTTATTGATACTGCCTGCATGCTATAGTTGCAGTTCGTTATTTTACCCAAGCGCGAAGCATTTCGTTTGCGTCGGATGAGTGCTCCAGACCGTGTGGGGGCGGCCGGCATGGTGGAAGTCGCCCGCCATGGCGCCTGATTGGCTGTCTTCGACTACGCCACCATCGACGTTCGAGATTGATTGAGAAGCTCGTGTGTGCGAGAGTGCGGTTTGCGGACCGAGGCCACAGTTGCTCTCCCGGCACGCAGGAGTGCTCGAGATTGATTTCAAATGCCGGTGCCGTGGGAGCGCCGACGATGAGGGCGCGGGGCGGCTGAGAGAAGCTTCGCGCAAGTCCCCAGAAAAAATGGGCTGATGGATCAGCCGCTACGTTCCAGCCTTGAATGAAAGCCGGAAGTATATTTGCCTCGAGTCGGTTTTGTCATCTAGCGGCGGCTGCCGACTTGTTTATGCGGGCGTGAGATCCGAGTACACTTTCTTGGTCCCTTTCATGCTGCGTCGTATCGGCGGTGATGTGCTGCTGCGCAGACAAGAAAATACGTCGCCTTGGCGGAGGTGGCAGATCAAAGGCTGTCAGCTTCAGGCACAGGGCGCAGCAGTAGACGACGACAAGACGTAGCATCAACCCCTAGGGCAAAGCCACCCACGGCACGGCCAAGCGCGGCGCCTACTGCTAGAGCGTTCGCATGCAGGAGATGCGCGGGCAAGGCGTACACAATCTCGATAATGACCTACATTCTCGCCCCCAGCTGATGACGTGACTCCACTCCATGATCAGATCCTTCCTGTTGCTCCTTGCGGCAAGCAGCCAGCACTTCCGCTTCCGTCCGGCGAATGCTACAGCTGCACGACAGACGAAGGACCCGCCTGACAGTTCACTTATTCCCGCCGTCCCCCATCCAACTCTAACCAAGACCGGTCATGGTGTTGATGACGAGGGCTCGCGCGGCACGGCAGACGAGCATACTTTAGCCTCCTTCTTTCTCTTTCTGCTACCATACCATCATACCCACTCCTGCAGCAATCGGAGGCTTCTGGCATCATCCCCGCTCAACACGCATTTTCAGGCGAACCCAGGTTCTGGGCCAGCTGCGCTGAGAAACTGCAGGAGAAAGGAGGCAGAATCACATGCCACGACTTCTCCTCGAACTCTGATCTCTGCGTCGGCCGGACCTCTCTCCACATCCCGCAGCTAGAACCAACACTCACTTTTCGTCTGAGCGTCTTGTGTCTCTGACTTGCCCCCCCCCCCATCACATCACATTGTACGTTGGTGGCACGGTAGCGGGCTGGCCAAGGTTCTGGCGCCTGCTATTTCCACAGCGAGCTAATTTTGGAGCGTCTGGAGGGGACAGCTGGACTCGCTGCCGCCGTCGCTTGCATGCCGGGCTGGCTATGCCATGCTTCGGACGGGTCGGCTCGGACGTGTTCAGATTTCCAATACAGCTCCCTCCCCTAGCTGCCGCTGGGTTGACGATGCACGGCACGGGCAGGCTGGGAGCCCGGAGCGCGTGTATCGTACGGCTTGGCGTACGGTACTGCAAGAAAAAACATGCAGGTGCTCGCAATTGCGTGTCCGTGCCGCATCTGTGTCTCTATGTGTGCCGGGCTGTACGGGTGGCTGTGTTGGACGGTATATGCCATACGAAGTGCGTGCGTGCAGTGCGTGCGGTGCGGTGCAGTTGGTGCGGGCTTGCATAGAATATGACGCTGTGTACCAGTCGCACAGCGAGAGAATGTACGAGGGGCTGCAGCATTCAGGTCGCCGCCGCCGCTCGGATATCGAAAAATAAAGGGCCCGACCGGTCCGGTGGGGGTAAGATGTGGCGACCCGAGAAACAAAGTAAACGGGATGACAGGATCAGGTCTCCCTCGATCGGGGCCGGGAGGCGGCCAAGGAGGAGCGAGGGAAAGGGTCAGCATGGATGGATGGAGGCTGGAAAAAGGGAGGTGGTGTGGGGATGGCTGAGCATCCGCCGGGCTGGGAATACTATTGCCTTTACCGTCAGACTGGTCGGCGAGCTTTTAGCTATTCCGCTGACACTAGTTGGAAGTCTGAAAAAAAAAATATCAGAAGGTCAGAATTAGAGAACAAGGCGAACAGGGTAGGCGGCGGAGAGGGCGGCGCTACCTGGTCCCTGGCCCCCACGCTCGCGGGTCGCCGAACTGCAGGAGGGGGCAAGGGATGACAGGTAGGGCCGAATGTGGAGAGCAACGGAGAGTGCTGTCAGGCAGATAGACAACAATAGAGGTGGCGCGTGTTGCATGGTTGGTATGCTGTACGCAAGTAAGCGCACGCGGATATGTAAGGCCCGGAGAGTTGGTTCGGCCGCGTTGGTAGGGGGTGAGGGGCCGCCGAAGCAGCTAGACTGGCTGATGAGGCATGCTGAGACCTGGCAGATCTTGCCGATAGTTG
Organism: Neofusicoccum laricinum; assembly: GCA_029906385.1. Lineage (NCBI taxonomy): Eukaryota > Fungi > Ascomycota > Dothideomycetes > Botryosphaeriales > Botryosphaeriaceae > Neofusicoccum > Neofusicoccum laricinum. Next base: position 1,809,727 of record CP123726.1, read on the forward strand.
TTGATCTGGAGGAAGGAAGGAACTAGGAGGGTTGCCTGGCCTTTGCTGGCCACTCGATTGACACCAAGAAGACGTTCCTGTACGAGATGCGAGGCGGCCGTTATTTTTTCACCGATTTGCCTCGCTTTCTCTATCCACGAATCCGCAGTTCACCCGTGTGGCAGGAAGTTTTCGACTCCTCTTGACGATGGTGGAAGTGCTCTCTCTGATGACCGGCTCTTTCTGATTTTTGCTGCGTCCCGCTTGCGCCTGTACACATCCCCTCTCACATCAGAACAGACCGGTCCGGCCCAGATCAGATCGGATCAGCCGCTGGCGAGTAAGGGAGACCGCAAGTAGAGGAGCAGGACAGACGGCCGTCTATCGGGGAGAAAAGCAGTCACAAGGTCACGGCCGGCGGGTCTACGATCACTTGCGCCATCCCATCGTTCGCCATCTGCATTTCCACACCCCTCCTCTCCACCCTGCAAGCGATATCTGATCCCCCCTTTTTCTGTAATGTATATGTTCATAGCTGCGGCAGGCCGCTTCAGTCTGCATCAGACGGAGAGCTGTGCGACACCTGGACGCGGCTCCTGACGTCCTAGGGCAGGCACGCATTGAGAAGAGGGTTCTAGAAGACAGATGGAAGAGCTTCGATGGCTTCAGGAGCGGTAAATGACGCTACAGTCGGGCAGTTTTCGTGCGACTGCACTCTGTGTAGGCGCACGATTGGGCAGGCTGGCAGCAGCCATGCAAGCAGCAGCTGTGGGCAGTGTCCTCAGGGTACAGGCTTGTATGCACGGGTGTTTTAGCGAGCTGCACATGGCACGAAAGGGATGGGGAAAGGCGGTAGCGAGCAGCGGACGGGAGGAACACGGTAAGGATGCAGCTGGCGCAGGTCTGCGGCGGAGTGCGGCTTGAAAGCTGCAGGGCAAGAGGAGGCCTGGCTGCTGGTGGTCGCTTTGGGACAGCACTGGCTGCAGCAGTTGCCTGATGACTCCTGGTCGGCCCGGCGAAGGATTGGACGTGAGTGGACGGCTGGAGCGCGTACAAGCGCGGCAGCGGGAAGTGGGTATCTCTTGCTGCTGCTGTGCTACGTGAACAAGCAACTGCGGACCGGTTCGCGCAGCAGTATCATGACGAGTGAGATGGTGGGGGCACGGGATGCGGCGTCGCGGAGGGTGTGCTGTGGTGTCGTGCAATGTCAAGTGGCCCAAGATCCGCGCCCCCCATGCGGAGAAGAGCACAGCGGGCGAATGGGCGGGCGGCGCGGCTGGACCATCTGCAGAGGCCCTTCTCGCGCCTTATGCCAAAACCCGGATGCAGCAAGGCGGTGATGTGAATGTGACGCTGCTTTTCTTCAATAATCCGGATGAGACGAGGCCGCTGCTGCAGCCCAACTGAGACAGCCGCATGACTCCGTTCGAAGGAGAGGCGCATCTCCGGAGGGAGAAGGCAGACGCAGATGCATCAAGAGACGAGGCAAACGATCAGCCGGGCGGGAATAGGGGCAGCCAAGCCGATGGCCAGGACGGCGGAGCCGGAGCGTGGGAGCATCTGGGCTCTGCGGGCTCCAGATCGCAGCGGGAGCGGCGGTGGCTGCAATTGCCGTGTTGGTGCCTGTGGTGTGCTGCAACGGGCGCTGCGCACATGCAGCGCCAGGAGCATCGGACGATGGGCAGGAAGTAAGATGGCGACGCTCCGGGGCGGACATTATGGCGACTATCTCCAGGGCCAGATGAGGCAGCAAGGCCGCCCTGCGCCTGCGCTGGCGCAGCCGGACAGAGCCTATTCCGAGGCGTTTGGGCGCAGTGGATAAGCTCGTGGAGAGGTTGGCTGTCTGCGCGCACAATATTGTTCAGCGCGCGATGTATAATCGGCGCGGCGCGTCGTGAGTGGTGGACGCGGGGAGCAGCGACCAGAGCGACAAACGGCATGGCGCCGATCAGGCCCCCCACGTTTTGCTGGGATGCAGTCGGAAATGCGAGCCACGTCAGCTTGCGCGTTTGAAGGGGCGGCCGCAGAGCAGCACGAAGCACGCTGCCACAGCACCGCGAGCAGACGGCGCGCCTCGCCCTGCCCGCGCCGCAAGATGAAGATGTGCTGCCAGAGCGTTCCTGAGCAGCGGCGCGCCGCCACGCCCGGCCGAGGCCTGCCATCTCGCTAAGGCGCGCGCGCCCGCGCGAGGATCGGAAGCTTGCATGCTCTTGGTTTTCCGGCCAGGCTGGTGACGATCGCGCGCGTGGGTGGTGGTGATTGCGGAGCCACCGCGGCTCTCCAACCTCAACCTCAGCCCTCTGCGCGCGCTGCGCCATGTTTCACGGACGTGTCGCATAAGGCAGAAACGCCCCCGACCTGTCAATCTGCGTCACCGTGCGGTGGCATTGACGGCGCGCGAGAGCCTCTCCCCAGCTCGAGTCCGGCGCGCGCGACACGGCTCAGGGCCCAGCAGCCCGGACCGTAGCAGCGCGCGGGACTGTGCTTTCCCCGCCAAGCAGACACAGGTGTGCGCGTAATCAAGCGCTCCAGAGCGCGACGTGCTCTCCACTTGCTCCTTCATCAACCTCTCGCCTGACATCAATGACGGAATAGCGATCCCATATGCACGCATCAGCCCATGCACGAGACCAAGCCAGAGCCAAGCCCCGCCATCGACCTGTCAGAAACGGCCCTTCCAGGGCCTGTTCCCGGCGCGCCCGGGAATCAGCGGCACAGCCTGGGGCGCCCCCGGTCAGCAGCCGGGCCCCATGCACACGAGCAGGGGGCGCACCATCCGCACCGGTCGAGATTGGAGACACCCCAAGCACGCAGCCCGGCAAATCAACGCGCGCGGACGGAGCATGGCGCTTATGCACGAACGTTGGGCGAGCCAGAAAGGCCTCGCGACCTCGGCTGCGTGCGCGGGCGAGTCGAGCGGCGCTGGCGTGGTGCGAGAAAAAAACGACGCCAGCCTCGGATCGGCGGCATAATCTTCACCGGCGCTGGCGCTCGTGGGCGTGGGGACCGGGAGCGCAGGCATCAGCGGCGCCGCACGCTGCCTGTGGCCGATGCAGGTGCGGCTGTGGGAAGCGCACCCTCAAGGAATCTCGGGAAGCATGGTGAAGGCCTGAGAAAATCACGGGCTGGGGGCCCTGAGGCCTGGCCACTGCCCGTGGTTCGTGACACGCGTTGACAGCAACCTTAATTTTGGCTTTGGGCCAGCGCGTTTCTGCTAGCAGGCCAGCCTGGTCAATCTACCCGGCCGGAAGCCACAGGATGCGCTGGAGAAGCTCTCCGCGCACTGAAACGGCCTCTGCCAGCATAACCGGGCATAACTTGGCCCTTGGTAGCCGATGATCGCAGCCGCAGCCGACCGGAGAGAACCGCCAGGACGTCGAAACAAGAAATGCGCGGATGCATGACAGCACGAATGCTTGAACAACCACGGTTGCAGCAGCAAAGAGGCAGGTGTGCGGGCGGCCTATCGTTATCGTTGCCGGTCCATGCAACATACGCGAGCGGCGCCGCCATGGTTCCGCCCTCCATCACACGGCTAGCCTGGCCGTTGGACGAGGGTGTCGCGCGGGAAGGCAAGGGTGTCGCCGGAGCTCATCCCAAGCTCCAATCTGCACAGCGTTCCTCGTGGCTGCTGCCCGGGGTAGCTCTCTGCTCTCGCAGCTCAACCACATGCCAGCCTCCCCACAGCGCGTCTCCAAAACGACCTCGACTGCAGCACCGCGCCAGCCAGCACGGCCGCCTCCGGAGCCGCCCGCGGACCCGGCTGCGCTCTAGCACACGCGTGAGCTGAAGAAAAAGAGGACAGAGGATCCACCGTGCCGCTCTAGTGCGCGCTGCGCGCGCGTCACGGGGCCGAGCTTCGTACCCAGAAAGCCCACTGCGCTGCAGCTCGCCGCCTGCGAAAATCTTGGAGGTTCGCGGCGGCGATGCAACGACCCGCGCGCGCGCTGGGTGCGCATCGCGTGCTACCATGACTCGAAGATCCAGCGATCGCGTCCGCGAGATGCCGGGCGCCTGCCTGCAAATGCGACTGATTGTGTCGCAGGTCTCACTGAGAGCAATGCAGCCGCGACGCCAGAACACGCGACTTTGGCTGCCCACCGCATCGCGCATCGCGGGCTCGCGGGCCCGCTCACCGCGCAGCGCGCAGCAGCCGACAGGCAAATAGGCTCGCCGCATGGGTGCCGGCGAGACACGCAGGCGCAGGATGAAGATTGGAGCTCGAGCTCGAGCTCGAATCCGCCGTGTGCGCAGCGCGACTGCAGCTGCCCGCGAGGTACCAGCAGTGACGCCGGGGCATGCCTAGTGATGCGTTCTGACGCCTTGCGGCGCGCCAGGCTGCGAGGCACCGCAGGAAGGGTCCAGACAACCCGGACTTCTAGCCGAAGCAGAAAAATGACCCGGGCGGCATCGGCGTCGGCCAGGACCTAATTTTTTTGTGGGATTGGAAAAAGCATCTGGAGGGCATTGGCTCAAAACAGAAAGCCGCCGTGTCTATCATGGCCTGATCCAACACCAGAGCCCGGACGTACCACCCGCAACGGTCGGCGACGCAACACTGACTCCGCGTGCGCGCCGTCGCGCCGTGAGACCAAGATCTGATTGCCGCCTGGAGAGTGCCGAGCGGGCCAGCACCAGCGTGATTTTGTCTCGGGTGGCCGGCCACTCAGCGCGCGGGATATGTATAGGCGGCCTGCTAATCGTCCCGCCAGGGCCATGTGCATATTGAACCTCCTCGCTGTAAGCGGGTGGATAGCGACCTTCGCTAGATAGCGCCAACTTTGCAATCTTCATGCTTCGTAAAATGTGAGACCATGACCTCTTGCTGGATTGTGCCTAATAGCGTGACCGTCGCCAGCGCGGCGTGGCGAGAACGGACTGTGCGAAGTATATCGCCAGCTACCTTTGCGTGCCTGTATATCCAATTTCCCCCGGGCGCGCGCGCGGCAGCAATTGGCTATTCCTCCCTCTCTCGGGATTTGCACGTCTGCCGGCGTATCCGCTTGGCAGCTTTGGGATTCCAGCCCAAGGCACCAGCGCGCTCCTGACGCATGAATTGCGTGCAGGCTTCACGCTTGAGCGCGCCCGCCTTTTTGGGCGGCGACTCAGCGGCTGGTGCACGCTTGACGAACTTGAATCAGCGGCCAGCATTGGCTCTTGATGCGCTGTCGCCGCGGTGCAAAAGCAACTGGAGTGAGCTGTCAAGCGGGCTTACGTACTCGATGGCGGGCGAGGGCAGAACGAGCGCGCAGGGCGCAGATCGCCGGCCGCGGGTGAGCTTTCTCGCGAGAAACAGGTCGCCTGGGAGCGCGCCGCAGATCGCGCCCCGATTCGCCGGCAGGGTCTTAGACTCGACGACGCTCGTCGCCGTTGCTCCGCGCCGTGTCAACGGCGGGCCCTGGAGCGCGAGCCCACGAGCCCTGCCTCTGTCAGGCGGCCCTGCCCCGCTCGTGGCTCGCGGCGTTCGGTTTGGAGCCTGGCAGAGGTGTGGCTGGGCTCCCCACAGCGTTGCGGCCGGGTGCTGGTGATCGCCCGTCTCCCATGTCGCTGCTCGCAGTCGAAACCCGTGCTCTGTGCGCGTCGATGAATGGGCGGCGCGCGGATCGGGCGAGGGATCTCATCTGGCGGCAGGCCCAGGGCAGGGCAGGCACAGACGCGCGCGCAGGCCGGCAGCGGCGACCGAGGCCGGGTGGAGCTGGAGCAGGCGTGGAGCGGACGCCGCCTGGCCGCCGCTGCGGCTGTCGAGTCCACAAGAGCTCACGGTTTCATGCGCCGAGCTAGCGGGCGGCGCTAGGCGTGGCGGGCGTTCGGCATTAGTAAGGCGGGCAGAGCGGGCAGGGCGGGCAGGACGGTGGCAGCCCTGCTTGGGCGCGATCCTCGCCAGCAGCACCCTCGACGCGCAGCAGGCATCGGCCAGGAGCAGCGCTCACCCGCACACCAGTCCGGCAAGTGACCCGGCGCACGCGACGCCCACGCTCGCCAGGCGCTGCGGCCGTTGCACAGGGGGCGCATCCGCGCTCGACAGCCGCGGCCAAGGCGTGCCCGATCGGGCAGGCCCTCCGCGCGCGCAGGGCTGCGGCCAGTGAGGGCGCGCGTGGCGTGCGGCGGCGGCCTTAGGGCGTTTTGAGTTTATTTCAGTGCTGGCTCCACCGCGCGGCCAGCCAGTCGCGGCGCGCTGAAATTACGCAGCTGGCCCGGTCGCTGCACGGACGGCCGTTGCTAGCCTGCTCCGCCCGCCCATTGCCCAACGCAGTCACCACTGACTCCAGCGGCCGAGCAGCGCTGGTAATAATAACAATGTCGCATGCGCTGCAGCGAGATACGGCGCCGTGTGCTCCGGGGTATAAGGAAGAGCCGGCGCCTGTGGCGGACGATCTGGTGAGTGCCTCCCTGCCCGTCGCCCGTCACCGTCCCCAGCCCGCCCAGCTGTCCCTCGCTCGCGCCCGTTTGGCTTCGGCGTCTCTGCTCTGCGCTCTTGATTGCATGCATCCGCCCTCTCCTGCGCCTGCGCTGCACCCATAGCGGGCGAGTCATCTCCTGCCCTCACCCCAGCTCCCGCGTGTCCTAGGCTACATGGTAGGCCCCTTCTCGCCAAGCTCCCATCATAGCTCCCCTCCCATGCGTCTTTTTGCACAGCCTCATCCATGCTTGCTGCCGCCGGCGTCTCGTCTGCGCCCGGTCCACAAGCGTTTCATCCTACCTGATCCTCGTCCTCCACCGCGCCTCTCTTAAGCTGCCCTGCCTGTCGCCGTGATCCGCGGACCCTGTCCTCGCAGCAGAGCAGATCACCACCACTGCCGTCGGCTCTCTCATAATCCTCGTCAAGCCCCGGCCTCTGCCCGCGATCGTCTCGCGCCGCGGTCCAAGACAGCGCAGCAGCTTTTCCTTTGCGTCTTCTCTTTAGGGCTGCCTTGTTTCACACTCAAGTCCGCCGCACTTGGTACTGCCCTTTTCCTATTCGCGCCGCTTTCTTTTTTTTTTTTTATTGCGACTGAGCAGCCACACCCATTTCACGTCGTGCACACCCGTTGCGCCGATGCACCACCAACGCTAACACCGTCCGCGCCTGCCAGCATCATCCCCACCCCGCTACGCAGGGCCTTCCACCGCCGCAACCTCACCTCCAACACCCGCGCCCCGGCGTGCTCCAGCAACACCAGCAGCATCATCCCAATTCGCCGCAGCAGCCCACCACCCAAGGGCCCTACGCGTCTCCCCACCCGCCGCCGCAGCACCAGTCGCCCTACGTCAGCAACGTCCAAATCCCTCCTGGCCAGAACCCGCAGGAGGTCCCCTACTACGCGACTCACCCGAGTCCTTACAGCACGAACAGCACTTCCGGCAGTTACACGTCGTCAGGTAAGCCGCACGCGCAATTCGTCGCGAATCCCCGCACTTCACTCCCCGCCGAACGACGCGTGCAAAAACAAACCAACGGAGGCTGCGGGTAGCGCGCGCCGCCGCGAAGGAGCACTGGCTGACGCGTCTCCAGAGAATTCAGATCTCTCCATGGCCACCGCAACCATGAACAGGCAATTCCCGCCAATTTACCACACGCCGCAGTCCAACTCACCGGCGTCGATCCAGTCCCCGCAGCATGATCAACATGGCCGGCCGATGTACGGCCAATCCGCCCCGCAGGTGCCGCAGAACATGTATTACCCGCCATACCAGATGCCGCAACAGTCGCCATACGCGCCGCAGCAGCACGCGGCACCTCTCCAGACCAGCATGCCTTTGATGTCCCACCAGCAGCCTCAGCAAATGCAGCACCCTCCGGCGCACCCTCACACTCCTGGACTGCCGGGCAGTCCGAGAACGAAGCTCAACCAGACACCGCTGCAGAGACCACCTTCGGGATTGGGTCCCCCTCAAGGCACCCCGACTGGACCTCCCGGCAGTGCGGGCAGCATGCACTCTGCTCCCGGCGCGAACTCGAGCGTCAACCCGAACGCCGCCCCCGGTCCGATCCCCGCCACAACTCCGCTGGTCGTTAGGCAAGACCAAAATGGCGTTCAGTGGATCGCATTTGAGTATTCGAGAGATCGCGTGAAGATGGAGTACACCATCCGCTGTGACGTTGAGTCGGTCAACGTCGACGAGCTCCCGCAGGAATTCAAGACCGAGAACTGCGTTTACCCGCGCGCGTGCTGCCACAAGGATCAGTACAAGGGAAACCGCCTTCACTACGAGACCGAGTGCAACACGGTCGGATGGGCACTCGCCCAGTTGAACCCGTGCTTGCGCGGCAAGCGTGGATTGATCCAGCGCGCGGTTGACAGCTGGAGGAACAGTAACCAAGACCCGCGTCTTCGAAGCAGGAGAGTGAGACGGATGGCCAAGATCAATAACAGGAAAGCAGTACAGGCGCAGCATGGAGGCCACATGGCAGGGCCCGGCGCTCCGGCCCCTGGTGTCCCCCAGACTGCTGGCATTGCTGGGGCTCCAGGTGCCAGGCCTACGAATATGGGAATGGGCGGTCCGCAGTTGCACCACCACCATGAACACCCTGCTGGTGGGGCACAAGGCGGGCCTGATGACGTTAGCGGTATGTTTCCACAGATGTGACGAGCGCGATTTGAGATTGCGCCTCTTTTGAAACGGACTTTGCAATGATAATCATACCTGTCGTTTTGTATTGCATTTGTATCGCATGTACATTACTCCTTGATGTAACTTTCCCCCGCATTGCACTGTCGTTTGTACTCGTTTGTACCCATTGTCATGCACAACACCCATACCCTGGCGCAGATCATCGATCGTCAAGCAAGGTCACGGCAGCTAATCTCTTATCTCGGTGTAGCCGGGAATGAGTACAATGAGACCTCCCACACGCACCATCACCAGGCTCCGGCCGGCCAGGAAGCGGCGAACGGCGAGGTCAGGCCAGCCAATAATTTCTACCCCGCCTACCCTACGAACCAGCCTCCCAACACCTCCGCTGTACCACCCATGAACCACCCCATGGATCACGTTTCATCGCGCCCCCCGCCGCCCCACGCAGCTGCGGCCACCACTAAGCAGCAAGAGGACGAGGAGCGCAATCTCGAGCTATTTGGCGATCTCCCGGAAGCCAAACGCCGCAAGTTCATCCTCGTCGATGACGCCCAGAGAGGCACTCGCGTTCGCGTTCGCGTCATGCTCGACCAGGTGAACATGGAGGAAATGCCTGATTCTTATCGCAAGAACAACTCCGTCTACCCCCGCTCGTATTTCCCGACTCAGATGCAGTCTCCCCCCGCTTCTCCGCGCGGAAGGCGCTTCTTTGACGACCCGGATGAGGAGAAGGACGAGGGCAGCAGCGGCGCCATGCCCGTCACCGGCAGGACTCTAGTCCCGGTGCCGATGATGGATGGTTCCGAGGCCAAAGTCCCGCGCCCGCGAATGACGAGGTCGAAGAGGAACAAGGAAGTGACGCTCAACGACCTTGGCTACCGCATGACTTGGAGCCAGAGCAGAGTTTTCGCGGGAAGGACGCTTTTCCTGCAAAGATCTCGTAAGTTTGCGCCCATGAACATGCAGTTTTGCAATCGTGCGAACAATCACTTACAACCGTTACAGTGGACGCCTACCGCAACAAGATGCGAAGCACCATGGTCGCGGCAGGCCAAGAAGTTGCACCGCATTTTGAGACGCGCGTGGGCAAAAGACGGTGGTTGGAGCGGAGTAAGCGGGCGAAGCGCGAGGCCTCGCCTTAAATACCTGCCTGCCCTGGTCAAATCTCACGATGATCCGCGCAACCTGGAACAGCAGCGGCATCTGCACGACTCGAAGAACCCGGCCTCGGGCGGGAGTCTTTCCAAATCAGGCCCGCACCCTCCGCTGTCAACGATTAAGCGAACGGGCCGGGAAAATTGGGATCCCCTTCCCTACGGCTAATCCATTCCCACGCGCCAGGGACAGGGGGGTCTCCACCTTCTCGGCTTGACCGCTGCAACCTTTGGGGCGTCGGGTGTGATCCGATTTGTGTGACCTCCGTTTCTTTATTGCTCGATACCGCATTACCCTTTCCAATGTTCCTGTTCCCTTACCCTGACCGGCGTATCCTGGTCATCGATGCGGGCCGGTATGCACGACCGGCAAACGTGCTGCTTCAATATTCGCCACCACCGTGGTAGTCCCTTCCTGTTTCGACGCAGCTGCGGTAAATTTCCAAACAAACCTTCCTCAAACGGACTGACCCCCCACTTGTAAACTTGCTTCTTGCTTCACACTCTTTCTGATTCACCGGCGTAATGGGGTGCTTGGTGAGGTTTCACTTTCTCCTTCGACTCTGCTGATGTGTTTTCTTTTCTTCTCCGTAACGGATCATAAGACTTGCTTTCAATGCGTAATGTGGATGAGTAAAGGACAGGATAAGGGTGGCTGGCACTGGTTTTCTTTGATTCTTTCAACCTGATTTTTTCTCATGCGTTCGGGAGGGTTCATGGATGCTCTGCAATGCGATCAACGGTTTGCGATGTAGTATGGATCAACCCGAACACCCCGCGAGCACCCCCTAGCCATGCGCCACCAATACCGCGCCTCACGTGCAACACGGGGAGAAGGCCGGGTTCGATAGCGGGTGTTTGCTTGCATTAGTGTGGCTGCAGGCATCCGAACAGATAGTCTCCTACCCCACACACACATTTGCTTGCTTTTCTGGGGCTCTCTCTCTCTCAAGGCGCAACGGGACGGGACGGGAAAAGAAATGATACAAAAAGCATCAGCAAGAAAAAGTTGATTTGCTATTGCTTTGCTTTGCTTCTGTCTCCATTTAAAGTAGCTTCGAAGCGTTGATGAAAGAAATGTACCACGAGAGCCGGTGAGCCGGGATCGTGGGGAAAGGGTAGGAACCCTGAACAACGAACCCATCACCAGCAGTACGTAGCAGCGAGCACGTCTTGTCTCATCAGTTGTAGATCAAATCCTGAATTTCCTCACATTATGACTGTTTGTGCGGGATGATGGCCGAGAGAGCCGTTTTGTGAGAGGGCCATCCTATACGCGATGCTTTACGCGCTACGGCGCTCTATCGAACGATCTTTTTTTTTTTTCCAATAGTCTAATTTTCCAGCTAGCTCTAGGTTCGTGGCGGTGCTGCTCGCTCTCTCTCAACGGCGCGCCGTTCGCGTACGGGCCGCCGCTGCTGCTGCATGCTGCTGCATGTTTCAGACGCATTCGCACCTCCCGTTTTCCTATTCGGGTCTAAGACAAAGTGGAAGGGCCTCACCTCCCTCCCGTTCCTCTTTCGGGACTAACAGGCCGTTGGGATGATTGCTGTGGCGCCTCTGCTGCGCGGGAAGGATCCTTTGTATCATTTTACCGGCCGGCCGTTGTTTTCACTTTGTCTTGATAGACGAAAGCTTTGGACGACGGGAATGCGCGGTTACCACTCCCTCGCTCTCTGCCAGCAGGTATCTGGCCTTTCCCCCCTCCCCCTTTTGCCCGTTCCTGTCTGACCGGTCGTTCGCTCGTGTTCGACCAGTGGCAGCGGGCGGAGGACGCCACGCCGTGTCTCAATTGACGAGAAAAGCACCTACCCCCCCGCCCGGCGGGCAATTATAAAGGAAGAAAGGGACGGGGCACGAGCGATCTTTATTAAACACTAGCGAGCCAAAAACCGCGGACGGCCGGTGGTCCCATTGGAGGGATTTGTGTTTCCAGCGTTTTTGGTCTGCCTCTATAGATTGATTGATCGAGCCCGCGGGATGGAATAAACTTGGGGGGATAGTACTTACGATGCGTGGATACGAACGACGGCGGGCTGTCAGCTGTCGGTGAGAGAGAGGGACGAACACACTTTGCGGCAGGGAAGTGGCGGGGCGGCCCATCCGCAGCGCATCGCATCGCATGCCTGCCTGCCTGCTTGCCGCCGCCGGCCCCCCCGTGGGTTAACCTTTTTACTTTGGAACGACGGCGGCGGGCTGGAACGCGTGCGGTGGTGTCGAAAATCATCGTACGATAAAGACGGTGAGGAAGGGGCAAAAATAAACAGGGCAACGTAAGCTGAAGCGTGGTGAGTACGTAGGTGTCGGAAGCTTTGGAGGAATGGTCCTCCTGGTTTGCTAGGTGAGTGCCTAGTGGTGTGGGGAAGGGGGAGAGCCGAAGGCGCGGCGGTGGCCCGATTGGGGAAAGGAGCGAGCGGGCGGTAAGCGATGGGGATGGAGTGGGTGGTGGCGAATATCAGGATGATGCCTGCTGCGGTGTTTCTATTCTCAACGGCCGGCGGCGGCGCGGGTTGTGGTTCACTTTCACGTAGCGGCAATAATTGCTTTGGTCTCACATCACATAATCGCTCGCTCAGCTATCTTTTGCCCTTTCAATCCCTCCTTCCGCTGTCTTCCCTCTTTTTGGGGTGAAAGAGGCGATGTTGCGAGAGAAGGCACCGGGCTTTTAGGGGGATCATCGTTGGCTGTTTTGATTGCTCGTGCTTCGCAAGGGCCTTGGTTGTAACTGTCTCTGCTTCTTCTAGGTAAGTCATTGTTCCCTTCGTCCGAGATGACCCGATCGGCTACTCCTTTCACTTTTTATTTTTATTTTTTTTATATGCGTTATCCGCAGATATTCATTGAATTGTGCAATGAGCACAGTTCCATGAAGCGGCAATGACGCGGTGAAGCCGGGGAAAAGAGAGGTCATGCAGAGCTTCAAGAACAGGGCAAGTTGCGTGCATCAGGCATGACAAGATGACATTGTGCCGGGGGCTGGGCTGGATTCAGGTACGTTTCGATTATCACTCACAATATCTTTCTACGGAGTATAATCCGACGGGGCTTTTTTCCTCGCCAAGCTTAATTTGTGTACATCATTCGCTGCCGGCTCCTCTCAGCTCGTTGCGCTCGTTCCCAACATCTCCAGTCGAGGCTCCACATGCGTGGTCATATTTTTCTCTTTCCTTTTTGCTCCGCACGTCCCACTTGTTCAGCCAGGCAGCAGACACCCTTTCATTGGCTGAAAGCTGAAGGTGTAAGACAGGACGGTGGGGAAGCTGTACGATAGATGAGTCGTGAGAGCGGCAAAGCTGATGGAGCTGACAAGGCAAGCAGGCGGGCAATCAATCACGCGTTGGTTGCCTTTCGGAAAAGGACCCCAACGCGGAATTGTCGCTCTGATACCTGATACCGCTGGCGCTCTAGCCGGACCTGGTTTCTTTGCCGATTACGAACCAGCCAGTTCATGCTGCCAGAGACATGCAGCCAGCATGACGGACGCGCTTCCTGTCTGCCTCCAAGTGGCAAGCCTGCGTGCTGATACCAGCGGTTCTCTCCGCTTGTGTAAGTCTCTTGGCCCGGGCTTGTCTGAGGTCTGCTTGAGCCGCGCGCGCTACATTCCGCAACGTACGGCGTGCGCGGGTTTCAATAAAGCTTTGGGAGCAGCAGCATAAGCAGGGACGAGAAAGGGAGAGGCAGAGAGGGCAGCCGGCCAACCAGGCCGGAGATGCGGACGAGGCTGCAGCAGCAGCTCATGCACGGCGCAGGCGCAGCACGCCTCGCGTCTTGATACACGCGCCGCGCTCGCGCGTCCGTCCTCCAACGAATGCGGTCGGCGGGCAAGGCTGATCCCGCGCCCGCTCTGCGCAAATCCACATCCGATGGGCGGCACGGTGGAGGCTGGGACCGCCTGCAGGCCGGCTCCGGACGCGGTGGGCGGAGGAGCAGCTTCGCGCGCGCCGCACCACAATGCGGGCGCCACGCCTGCATCCTTCATGCAGCGCTCTCCGCTCTCCTGCCCCTTCTGCGGACGACGGCCCGCTCGGCTCCCACGGCAGGCGTCTGAGGAGGCAGATGACCGCTTTTGATGGGTGTGTCTCTTGTCATCAGCACGCACAGTTCCTGGATTCAGGTTCACCGGTCAAGGTGGGAATTCCAGCACGGTGGGGGTCCATGCGGTGGAAACACCCGTTGCTTGGCGCGGCGCGGGCATGCAATCGCGTGGGTGGGCGCTGGCCCGCACCGCGTCCGCAACGTGAGCGACGCGAGCCAGAGGCGGACCGAAACGAAACCGAAGCGGGCGCTGGGCCGAGAGATGGGGGAGGACGGTGGGCAACGAAAGACGGCGGCCGGCGTGGAGAAGGGTTCCTGGTGTTGTGGAGTGCTGCGCGCGAGGCAGCCCCGAGCAGCGCCGCACGCCTGGTGCAGCGTGACGGCGCCAGCCCTGCTGCTGCTTGCGCGCATGCCTCAGGCCCGTTTCGACGCGAGCGCGAGATAGACAACAAGCTGCTTCGGCGCCGTCAACATGCTGCGGGCGGAAATTGGACGTGCCGCAAGACGAGTCGCGTAGTGCGTTGAGCGTGAGCTGCTACTCGTACGTGAGTCTCCAGCGGCGGCATGCACCCGATCGCATGCCGCATGGCCATTCAGCGCGTCTGGAGGAAGGTTGAAGTCCGGCGTCCGAAGGCCGCAGTGTTGACTCGGCCGCGCATCTCGCTGCCGACGGACGCCGGCAGTCGCAAGAAGGAACCGGCCTAAAACCTCAGGCGCTGGCGCTGGCGCGGGCGTCTGGGACCTGCGAACACAAGCAATGCACTCTCAGGCCAGCTCCTGTCTGGGGAAACCTAGGGCAGAGTCTGGAGACGCGTCGTGCGCTGCAGCTCTCAGACAATCTGCACCCCGCGTTTGTTGAGGACCGGCCGGTCTAGACGCGGTGCTCGGGGTCTTGGGGGCATCCGTGCTATCACGGACACCCGCGTTTTGGTGGAGGAGAGCTGGCGCAGCAGCCAGCTTACGTACCTGGGGTGGATCTGTGCACGAATGCAGACGCAATTGCGTGGACTGCGCCAGCCATATATCTCTGCGACGTCCGCAATCCGCCATTCTCAGTCCTCTCGACGACCTTGCGACGATGCTCTTCAGACCTGCTTGCCGGCGGCGCTCTTATGACGAGCGCAGCTCCACTCTCGCGGCGCGCACGGGCGCGCGCCCTGCTGCCCTGCCTTGGACACGAGTTTCTCATGACTGACGTCGCAGCTGCTCGGGAACCGGGCGGAAAAGAGATGGGCGAAAAAAGAACGGGCGGGAAGTCTTAACAGGCCAACGGACCAACAGACCAACAGCTGGTAGCGCGGCGAGGGCGGCGTGGGCGGCAGCGGGCGGTTCGTATTGTCGCTTTTGTGGTGGCGGTGATGTCGCATCATCGTATTGCGCTGGAGGAGGCAAGGCAGGCAGCTCCAGGGCCGGTCGCATTCCTGTACAACGCCACGCTCGCGCCGTGTGTGCGCAGCGATGCCGCCGCACGGCGCGCCCTCCACGGCGTCTCCAGAGCCTCCAGACGCAGCGACCTGGGCGCAGCGCAGCGCGTCTTTTGGGGCGCGCGCAGAGGCCGGGATCTGCGCAATCGATAAGAGCTGGGCCTGTGATTTGCGGAGGATTGCTATTCTTGCACGTTGGTTGCTAGGCCAGGCGGCGCAAACATCCTTCCAAGGAACCTTGTTTCACCCAGACAAGCAGAGCGCCCTCGCAGCCGCTGCCAGCGCCATCGCCGTCTCTTCCTTCCTGCGTCCTCTCTGCGCCGCTGCGTGCGACCGGAATTGCTCGAGTTCTTGCCCGTCGTGTCCATCTTCGCCCGCCAGAGCCCTGCATCCCGCCGCCTGCCGCCCACCCTCACGCGCCGCCCTGCAGTGCGGCTGTGTTGATTAGCCACCAAGCTTCTGAACCCGGCTGCCAGCCAAGGCATCCCGCAGCCGCGGACCGCGTGAAACGCGAGAATGCCCTCCCAACCTCCTTTTCACAGAAGCTTCTCCTTCGACAACGACGACGCCGACGGCCATTTCCAACACCCACCACCGTACGCGACTCATGTCTCGCAGCCCCCGCCCGTAGCTGCTGCACCACCCGGCCACAGCCTGCCGCCGCCGCCGCCCCAGCATCGCAATCTCGACAGCTTCGCTCCGGCCGCGACCGGCGCCTTCGCCTACGACGCTTCGCGCACCCCCAACCCTCACTCCATCACAACGCCCGGCATGGACAACTTAGGTGAGTCGGCCGCCGGCGATGGCATTGCCGGCATCGCGCTCGGCGTCGCAAACTCCAACGAGCGCGAGAGCGGCCTGCGCGCCTTGCGCGGTGCCGACGCTGCCTGGGACCGTTCGGGAGCTGGTGGTAACAGTCTCCCAGGAAATCAGCATCAGCCTTACGCTGCCTACTCGCCCTACAATTCCAGCCCGTCCACCCCCCATCACGCCATGAATCCCGCCGCGTATAGTTCGCAGGAGCCTCTCGCCAACCCTAGCGCCAACGAGTCGCGCCCTTCGCTCAACAGCCACTCGAACCACTCGGCCAACGACGGCTACTCGTCCTTCTCCGATGACCCCTACCAGTACCACTCCAGATCCGCCCCCTTCGGAGCCATTGACCCCAACGATATCGAGGATGACGGTGATGACGGCATCCCGCCCCCGCAACCCAAGCGTAAGACGCTGCTCAGCAAGAAGGGCGCAGCTGCCGGCGCTGCCGGTGCTGGTGGTGCCGCAGCTTTGGCTAACCTCAACCATGATGGAAGTGGGAACTACGGACCTTTGCCAGGCGGAAACACCGAGTACACCCACGACAACCAAGGCGTAGAGAAGGCTGGCTGGGGCCAAGCAGCAGCTAACAAGAACGGCAAGAAACGCCTACTGACAATCATCGTCGTTGCTCTTGCCGTAGTAGCGGTCATTGTTGGTGTTGTCGTAGGTGGTGTGCTCGGCAGCAGAGCGGGTCAGCCCGACGACAGCTCTAACGGTCCATCAGCAGCCTCTGACACCCAGAAGAATGGTGATCTGGATAAGAACTCTGATGAGATCAAGAAACTGATGAACAACCCCGACCTTCACGTTGTCTTCCCCGGAATGGACTACACACCTCTCAACGCCCAGTATCCGGACTGCCTTCACAACCCGCCAAGCCAGAACAACATCACCCGTGACGTCGCCGTCATGAGCCAACTCACCCCTGCGATTCGTCTCTACGGCACTGATTGCAATCAGGTAAGCAATGTCTAAGACTTGACTTTGGATTTAAGATGCTGACGCAGATGGTGTCTCAGACTGAGATGGTTCTCCACGCCATTGACCGCCTTGGCCTCACGGATACCAAGGTCTGGCTCGGTGTTTGGCTCGGCAACAACGACACCACCAATGATCGGCAGCTTTCACAGTTTTGGGAGATTATGGACAAGCACGATGCCGATCCTTTTGCAGGCGTCATTGTCGGCAACGAGGTTCTCTACCGTGAAGATTTGACCGCCACCGAGCTCGGAAAGATCCTGGGTAATGTGAAGAAGAACCTCACGTCTCACAACTGGGATATCCCTCTCGCGACTTCCGACCTGGGCGACAATTGGACCGAGGACCTGGCCACCGAGGTTGACGTCATCATGGCCAACATCCATCCATTCTTTGCAGGCGTCGAGGCTTCAGAGGCGGCAAGCTGGACCTGGAGCTTCTGGCAGAATAAGGACGTTGCTGTCACCAAGAACCTCCAGGGAAAGACCCATGTTATCAGCGAAACTGGATGGCCCTCTGGTGGCGGAAACGACTGCGGAGCATCGACATGCACAAGCGACACCCAAGGCAGTGTGGCTGGCGTCGACGAAATGAACATCTTTCTGGAAGACTGGGTATGCCAAGCCTTGAAGAACGGCACGGAGTACTTCTGGTAGGTTTCGGAATCACCCAGGCCGGATACGAATTTCTCGCTGACATCACCAATCTAGGTTCGAACTTTTCGACGAGCCTTGGAAGATCATGTACAACACCAAGGACGAGAACTGGGAAGACAAGTGGGGTCTCATGACCGTTGACCGCGAACTCAAATCTGGCGTCAAGATTCCCGATTGCGGTGGCCAGAAAGCCACGCTATCGAGATAGCCGCCCTATTCCGAGGAGGGTCGATTGAGCATTTCTTGTTTGTTATTTCTCCGTGTAATTGCTACGCGATGTTTGGCGTTATATAAGGGCATGGTAAACATTGCAGGACAGCGTTTACGGGACACTCATACACATTCCTCGGGTTTGAGGAAGTGGTTCGGTAAGTGGGAATTGGACCGGAGCATCGATCCGCAGAATCGGCATCATCGAGGACGGGGATTTTAATCCTCATCAGCCCCCGGCCGAGCGATATGCTGTATTTTTGGATGCAGAGGAAGCGCCATGGATGTTTGGAAAGGGAAGAAGGGACCGGTGTGACAGGGACGGGGAAACGTAATGAGCTCGTTGGACCGCACATGACGTCTGGGAAAGGAATGGGAGGGTGAGGGTATTTAATGTAGATATGTAGATCACATGCGCGGTCGTGCACGCGGGCAAAATGAGATGTAAATTACTCTTCGTTTTCACCGTCGGATCGATGGAATACGTGCACGCGTGCTCACGGCACCCCGAAAGCCAGACGCGTCATGAGAAGGCATCAACATCTTGTACATACAACTCTTAGATCTGCCACTTCCACCCACCCGCGCCAAAGCCGCCCCACGAGCGAGCCAACCCACGTACATGCCTGCAAGAGAACAAAGGGAGAAGGGGGGATATCACCACGATCACTCACGCCCACAAAAGCACACATGCACGCAATCTCTCTCCACTCACCAAACCAAGTCATTATGAACCAGACACGCTCATGACAAGAGGACAGAAGCAAAAAAATAGAAAAGCGAAAGCATTCTATCATTCTTCCGCGGATCAGACATCGATCTATCCGTCTCATTTGCCAACGCCAAGCTAAACAACAAAAAAAAAAGTTCCCCTACAAAGCGCAGAAGCGCGATGACACCCTCTCCGTCCTTTGTTTCGCGCCCCACCTACGCGGCAGCGGCGCTGGACTGCGGATCCGGCGCCGCGGTGATGATGTTCGACCCGGCTTTCCGCTCGCCCAGATTGTGCAGGCGCTCGCCGATAAGGTAGACCTCGTCCTTGATGCGCTGCCGCCAGCGCTCCGTCGCCTGCACGGTGCCCCATGCCATCCACGCGCTCAGGCCGACCGCCAGCGTGAGCGGGTAGACCAAAGTGTAGATCTTGGTCTTGGTCTCTGCGTCGACGCTCGCGTAGTACGTCGAGTTTGCGAGCTGGGCGAGCGTGAGCGGCAGGAGGAGCGTGGCGGCGAAGAAGACGCCGATGGGCAGGACGAAGGCGCGCGTGGCGAGCCGGGCGTTGGGGTGGAGGTAGCCGTCGCGGACGACGGCTTGCAGGGCGCGCGAGATGAGCGAGCGCGGGTTCCAGAGGAGGATGCGCGCGGCGATGCGTGCGTATAAGAAGCCCAACGTCCAGTCTTGGATGATGTGAATGACGTGCGTCTCGCCTGGGCCGAGATAGGCGTGCAGGGGGATCAGGACGTAGAATTCGAGGAAGACGGCGAAGAGGACGGGAAGGACGATAATGAGAGCGCCATACACGTAGGCAATTGAAGCTGCCTGCGCGGCATACTGGCCCAAGATTGAGAAGGTGGAGTAAGTTGTGTTGAATGGATGTCGGAAGGAGTGCGCGGCGAAGTTGAAGATGTTACGCAGGTGGAAGGCACCGTAAGCGGCAGCACCGAGAATGTAGATGCCGACAGAGAATGCGTAGATGTCGTTGATGTGGGAACCCTCTGGCATGAAGATGGAGAAGAGGCCGCGGCCGAAGAGAAGGGGAATGACTGTCACGCCCACGCCAGTGGCTGCGGCAAAGAGCCAAATAGCCACGACAAATAAGCAAATGCGGAAGCGGAACCACGGCGGGATATAAACAGTCTCCGTCAGGCCAGAACTCTTCCCATGTACTGGGTCGTCCTCGGCGATTCCGTCCAGCCGGTTGTCAAAGACATCAACGTCAACGAATACCGATTGGCCTCTGCGTATGCGAACCTGGTCCGAAGCCGGCGCACGAACGTACTTTCCGTCAAATAGGAAATACACCTCGGTATTGCGGTCTTCGGCGAGCAGTTGTCGATCAGGACCGATGACTGGTTCCTTGACGTTGCCTTTCTTCCTCTGGAACCAGGCCAACCAGGTACGCCTCATATGCCGGCCGCGCTCATCGAGATTTTTCTCCCCGAACAGGAAATCCGACAACCTCAGAGCACGCGCACACTTTCGGAACCACCACTGGTACATCTCATGAAGGCCATCGCTGGGCTTGAAGAGCTTGATGACCAAAGGGGTCAGGAAGTTGAAAAACAGTAGATCCAGGGGGAATTCCATGGACGGGTCATTGGTCGCCCAGTGGATCGGGAGCACCCCGTCGAAGCCATAATAGAGACTCCAGACGACTCCACCCAAGCAGCAAATGACCAGTGCGCCATAAACGAACGCGCTGAATGCGATCTTGCGGAGTTGGCCGGTGACGCTCCGCTCTAGCACGTCTCGCACAGGGTGGAAGGTTGGGTCGTCAGGATCCCGGATGAAGTAGAGCACACCAGTTCGCATGATCTTGCGGCACATGGATACAAAGAGCGCAAAGTGGAACATGTAACATGTGCCAACGAACCAATGAACGAAGCCGGCTGTCCAAGGAGAACTGCGAGCGAATTCAATGCGGGAGGAGACGGTTGCTTGCTCGAACAAGGGAAGCAGTGCTCCGTCGAGAAGAACGCCACAGTAAAGTGGAAAGGCAATCATCTCAATGCTGATGATCAGGATCACTTTCAGAACACCTCCGGCTTGCTGCAAGATATCCGAGATGATGCCTTCCACACGGCGGCCGTTTTGTGAGCTGGTGAAAGGCGTTCCCCTTTTCAAATACAGTGCACCAACTACTGCAAAGAAGATGTAGCCGGCCAGGATTGCAATGACACGATCGTTCGTAGTCCAGTATTCGAAGTTTGAGTCCACAGTTGCCACAGTGGTATTGCCAGCCTCTAGCTTCAAGGAAAGACCATTGGCAGTCGATATGGTTGGCAAAGAGGCCCGGAAGCTGCTGACTAGAGAAGCACACATGGACACACCTGATTCGATGAAGCGGCCTAGAGCGGAGAACACGGAGAAAGATTCCATGCTGGTTATCTTGCCGTAAAAATCAGCAATTCCGGTCCAAATCAAGGCAAGGAACTCGTTCAGGGTTCGTTGGAGTGAGCGCAGCGCAGCGTGAGAGCTAATCGAGAGATGGAGGTAGTCCGAGTTCATGCTGGTACCAGCGACTGTGAAAAGTTTCGATACGCGTTCAACCGCTGATTCGGCGACTGTCCGGGTCGAGGAAGCTGCTGCATCGAGAGACTTGTACGAAGCAATGAAGGGTAGTACCAGGCGGAGCACAAAGATCGACCAATAGACCGCTGCAGCTCCAAGAAACAGCACTGAGTCAACGATAAGGTCCGCCGCGGCCGACAGAACTCGAAGAGGTAGCTTCAAGAACAACCATACAGGTCTACCAAGTGAGAGAAGGACGACTTTGCCCCAGAGATACGGGATCCACACAGCCACGGCGACGGTTGCGGATATTAAGACGGCACTGAAAAGAGCATTCTGGAAGAGCCCTACAAGCGGACCCTGCATCCCGATAAGCTCCATGATCCCCTCGAGGTCCTCAGCATCCTCAATTGCTTCTTGGTCCATGATGTCTATGCCTGCTTGCGCAGCGGCTGCAGCAACTTCAGGGTCGCGGGCTGCATCGGGGTCGTCAAAACCATCGCCGAGAATTGCGTCGCGCTGGACGAAGGGAGCCTCGTCTGCTAGATTCTGGACAATATGCTCTTCGTTAGGGCCCAAAACTCCGTCCTCGTCAGCCCAAACAATATCACCCCACAGCCAGTAGTAAACGCGATCCCAAAGACCAGCATCCGCTGGAGGTTGGTTGGGACGGGTTTGAGCATCTGGCGATTCAGCATTGGGCTGCGAATGTTCATGTGGAACTACGGTTTGCTCAGTTGATGCCAAAGCCTCGTTGGATGCATGTGTGTCCGATTCGTCGTCCGATGCCAAAGCATGTTCCATATCATCCGGTACCCCGGCTCCAGCGGAGCTGGAGCTAGACTGCTCGCCGTTGTCGACATCCTGATGAATTGAGTGATCCGGGACATCCGCGCTGTTGGTTGCTGAGGTAGATTTCTCTTTGGCTTCGACATCTGAGTCGTTGATTTGCTGCCAGCTTCCTTCGCTCTTGTCGCTATGACGTTCCCCATCTGCCTCCGCAACCTGTTCTTCGGCAGTGCCCGGCAGGGAAGTGAAGCTTCGCGTTGCCTCCTCCAAATCACGTTGAATTTCCGTGGCCAAAAAAGATTGTCCTCTGTCAGGCATTGTGGGCCTCTGCTGGCCCGAACCCTCAGACAATCCTTCTGACTCATCTTCCCTTTTGATTGGCATGAAGATGTCTCCATTCAGTGAACGACCACTTGCGCTGCTGGGTGAATCGAATCCGTGAGGGTCAAACAGAATTGGCTTGACAGCGCCTTGTTGAGATGGAGGAACGATGATGTCCTCGAGGCCTTTTGCCCACTCGCGCAATTCGAGCCACTTCTCCAAAGCGTATTCTCGTGGCCCTGCCCTCACTCTATCGCTAACCATCTCAATCCAAACAAACAAGTCTTTTCTGATGACCTTCTCTGCTAGCGAACCTCTCTGGTCGATGATTTCCGCCACTTTCTCGAACTGAGAGTGTGCCACAGCCTTTCGGATGTCTGAATCTGGGATGCGGTCGAGATTTGTGCGCACGATGTCTGGCAATTCGGGATTGGCCTCAGGTGTATCATGGCGGGCTGGCAACACATCTGCAAGCGGTTCTAATGAGTCGTCCGAGATGTCGCTGAAGCGGTCCTCGTCATCGGCAATATCATCCGCATCCGGAACATCTGGCATCTCTTGTTCTTCCACAGCGTTTTGTGCGGCATCCTGACGGGCTTGCTGAGCAGGAGGTGCAGGGTTGTTGATTGGTTGCATTGCAGCCACGTTGATTACGGGCTGCTGTTGTACAACCCATTCTCGAATGAGGAAAATTAGAATGAAGGCAATGACAACTAATACCGTAATAATCTGACCCTCAATGATGTCGAGAATCAGCCGGTCAACCGAGGGGTGAGACGTCAACGACTTGAGGAAGGAGACGTCCGACAAAAGAGAGGCCTGCCTGAGCGATATGGTGTGAGGAACGGTGGCATTGTCGGTCGAATTCGTGAAGGATGCATTAAAGAAGTCTGGAAAGGGGCCAAGGCCGAAGAGAAACTTTTTGATGAGAATGTAAGCAGTTGGTTCGCCAGCGCTCATGTTCAGAGTCTGCGAGAACGGCGCCAGAACAGCTGGAATACCGGTCAGGTTTGCAAGCGAAGTTGCGTTGGTGCCAGCAGCACTGGTAGAGACAGAGCTGGAAGTGGCGACAAAGTGTCGATGGTAGTTGGACACGCGATGCAAGTCACCAGCAAAGCCGCCATCACCACACCAGAACAAAGCGCGCCAAATCACCCTCATGCACCACGGCAGCCACAGCAGCCAGACCGAGCCAACCAATAGACCGCGGCACCATGTCATCAGGTGTTTCAGTACGTGGACGACAGCCCGGCGGAGGAAGACGGTGGTAGGGAGGCTGCTCGGCATCTGTGGGTGGTAGAGCTTGGTGAAGCGGAAGGGCGTCTTGCACAGCTCGCAGTGCTTCTTCTGCGAGTGCGATAGCCATTCCATCAAGCAGTCCTGGTGGACAAACTTGATGCTGCCGCTACACTTGCACGGATAGAACAACGGTTCCTCCTTGGTGCCTTCTCCGCGACATATCCTGCAGGTATCTGGGTCGTCGGAAGCCTTGTCGGAGGCGGCGGAGTTAGGATCGTAGGCGGGATCGTTCATGATGTCGGGGACGCTGGAGTGCGGGGCCGCCGCAGACATGTCGTCGGAGGACGCCATGGCGCGAGGCGTGGTCGACAGCTCGCTCGAAGGATCGCAGGCAATGCACGGGGCCGCGTGGGACGTTGGGACGTCGGCGTCGAAGAGAAGGATAGACGTTGGGGCTTAACGCCGGAGATGGTGCGCTCAGGGAATCATCTCAGTCGCAGGAAAATCTCAGTCGGAGCGATGGAGGGTGCGCAAGAGGCCGAAGCGACGTCGTGAAGCAGGAGGCTGCGACAGAAGTTGGAGAGCAGGACCTGGCGGCGGAGTGATTCGCGGCAGCGGGGAGATGCGGACAAGGAACACGAGCTTGGGGTGCTGCCACTGCGGCGGTGCCAGCGCGCGGGTGCCGTGCCAGCGCCAGTCCGGGCGAACAACGGAAACCACGACCGCCGTCACGTGCACCGGAACGCGCCCCTCAACCGTTGCGCCGTTGTGGTACTGTAACGCACCTGGCCTTGGTCATCTAGCAACTGAGTCAAGTTCAAGACCATGGCGCCAGGGTTCATGCTC
Source organism: Neofusicoccum laricinum (assembly GCA_029906385.1). Lineage (NCBI taxonomy): Eukaryota > Fungi > Ascomycota > Dothideomycetes > Botryosphaeriales > Botryosphaeriaceae > Neofusicoccum > Neofusicoccum laricinum. Next base: position 1,833,958 of record CP123726.1, read on the forward strand.
GGGCTGTGGCAGGATGGCCGCCGCGCCCGTTCTGCGACCTCGCAGCGGCATGGCTCCATTGGCAGCTGAAGCATCTGCTCAGATCCGCATCGCTTCGGCGATTGCATTGTGCTCGCGCGTCTGTCTGGACGATTGCTTCGGCCGCTCGCGTCGGAGCATGCACCTGTCGAATGATCTACGGACCGACCGCGTCGAGACTATAGCCCCTAGCGCCTGCGGGCCCCCTAATCTTTCTAGAAGGCGATTTGGTGTCGGCCACGGCGATGCTGAAGGCTCTCGCGAGTCACCTTGGCGTCGCGGCTGGGTTTCGTCACCGAGGTCTGAGCCGGCGCACATGTCTGGGCTGCCCGCACGCTGGTGGCAGTGAGCCTGCGCGATAAGACGGTGCTCGCAGCGCCGTGCGAGCTGCAGATAGCGATCTGGCTTGTTGATCTGCGAATGCAGCCGGCGCAGTTGCAAGCCTATGACGTGAGCGTCTTGGCCGCAGGAGAGCTTGATTCCCTGTCCGTCGCGCGACAGGCCGCATCAAAAGCACGCCAGACAGTGAAACCTCTCCGCAGTCCCTCCATTCGTCTGCGGACAACACCAGAGCCCACGCCGTGCGTTCGCCCTCGATGCATTGCTGTCGCGTACTGACCTCCTGCGCAGCAGCTCTGAAGCATCACGCTCCAGCAAACCCCGGCACGACCTGACATCTCTGGAGCAGCACGGACGGCGCCGATCACACGCGCCTACACCAGCTTCCAGCCATGGCTGCACCCACCAACGGGCACGCCAAAAGGCCCAAGAGCCCCAGCGACCTGGATCATAACATCGACTCCAAGATGAACGGCCACGTCGCTCGCCTGCCCAAGCAGCAGCCTGCGCGTCGTCGCGGCTTCGCAGCATGGCTGCTGAGCAATGCTGTCCGGTACGTTTCCCTTGCGCGCAACAACAGAGATTTTGAGCTGACGCCTGCCCTCCGCCCCACAGCGTGTCGGTGTGGTATGCCATCATTACCATGCTATTTCGCTGCCCGAGATCCCTCGATGACCTCTCCGACGACTCCCCCAAGCTGTGCAAACCCTACTTGACCGTGCAATCACATGCCGCGCCCTACGTCGAACCCTACTACACCACCTACCTCGCTCCCCATGTCGAGAAGGCCCGGCCTTATGTGGACCGCTTCAATGAACAGATTTACACACCCTCGGCCGAGTTCACCAAGCGCACATACCAGACCTACGGTGCTCCTCGGGTCACACAGGCCCAACAAGTTGCTTTGGCTGAGTGGGAAAAGACGCTCAAGCCGCAGCTCCAGGTAGCTCAGACTCAGGCAAAGGCCCAGTACGATGCCGCTCTCGCACCCCATGTCGAGAAGCTTTCTGCAGCTGCTGCCCCTTACTACGACCAAGCATCGTCAGTTGTTGGGGAGACGTACAACAGCAAGGTTCTTCCGGCCTACGAGGTTGTGCTCCCGCATGCGCAGAATGCCTACACCCAAGGCCGCTACTATGCTGTTGATGTTGGCTACCCATATGCACGCTGGGGCGCGTCATCCGTCGGAAACTTTATCTTCCGCCAGGTCTGGCCACAGCTCAGGATTCTTTATGGTGATAATGTCGAACCGCAGCTCATGAGGATCAAGGAAAGACTCGGCAGGTACAAGGACGGCAAGAAATTGGAAGCTGCCGTCGAGTCCGTGGACAGGTTTGTGCTTCATCCCCTAATCGATGGCCGAGGCTGATAGATTTTAGCTCGTCTTCTTTGTCTTCAGTGGCATCTAGTATTTCATCCGTGTCATCTTCCATTGCGGCCTCCGCTACCATTGACGATTCCGCTTCTTCCACTGCCAGCAGTTCTACGGAATCCGCAGAGAAGGCCTCCAAGACTGACGTCAGAGAAAAGATCGCCAACGATCTGAGGACTTGGCAGGAGAAATTTGCGAAGGCCGCAGACAAAGGTGCCGAGGATCTTGAGGAGCGTGTCAAGGAACTCACCGATCATCAGGTGGAAAGCCAGGCCCACGGCGTCGGCCAAGCTTTCCTCGTCCAGCTCGAGGAGACCGCCAAGTCAAAGCTCGATGGCCTCAAATCGCAAATCAAGAGCGCCGCTGAAGCACTTCCTGGAGATGCAGATGAGGACGACATTGAAGCTGCGTATGGTGGTCTCATGGGCGCCGTTCGCGCTGCTGGTCAAGCGATCAAGGACAAAGCCCAGGCCATTCGCTCGTGGAAGCAGAGTTACGATAAGGAAACGATTCATCTCATCACATCCGCTACGGATTCCACACTCGATGTGATCGACAACATCCGGGATCTTGGTCTCCAGGAAATCGGCATGCGTTGGGCCTGGATGGATGGAGTCACCTACAAAGACTGGTCAAAGTACCACGCTCTAAAGAAAACCTTTGACGAGTGGCGCAGAGAAGTTCAAGCCGTTGCTTACGAGCATCCTGGATTCGCTGCTGCACGAGAAGAGGGCGTCAAAATTGAAGAGACGGGCATGGCTGTCGCTGAGGAAGCTGCCAAGGAGTTGGTCCGCTTGAAGGAGGTTGCCCGCTTCAAGCTTTTCACCCATGACAGCTCTGACGACTTCGAGTCGACTATCATTCCCGCTGCTGCTGTAGAAGCAGCTCGCAAGGCTAAGAATGCTATCAAGGACGCCGTTAGCGGTGCCAGCGAAGCCGTTGCAGGAAGCTCCCAGGGCACCGTGGAGCCTGTTGTTTCAGACGCATCGAGCAGCGCCAAGAGTGCTGCATCCGCAGTCAGCGAGTCTGTCGCTGGCAAGGAGCCTGGCGTTGCAGAGCAGGCTGCCACTAAAGCTTTCGAGGCTGTCTTGGGCTCCCAAGAGACTACTGATAGCATTTCCTCTGTTGCTAGCTCAAAGGCTTCAGAGGCAAGCGCAAGCGTGGGAGAAGCTGGAGAGAGTGTTGTCTCCGCAGCCAAGTTCAAGAAAGACCAAGCTAGCCAGGCCATCATCGGATCGCCTGCGCCTCCCCATGAGTCTATTGCCTCTAAAGCTAGCGAAGCGATCATCGGCTCTGAGACCTCTGCGTACGAGTCGATTGCTTCCAAGGCCAGCGAGGCAGTCGTCGGCTCTGAGACCCCTCTTTACGAGTCCGTTGCTTCGCAGGCCAGCGAAGCTGTGGTTGGCAGCTCAACCCCAGTCGCTGAATCTGTACTTTCCGAAGCATCATCAAGCGTTGACTCTGCGTCCTCTGTCGTTTCTGAAGCCGGATCCGATGCAACGGAATCGGTCAAGAAGGTTTGGGGAGGCGCAATGGCCCAGGTCACCGTCGAAGCGAAGCAGATTGTTTTTGAGGATGAGATCGATGACTCGGATGATGATACATACTCGGAGAAGATCCAGGGCATGGTCAGCGAGGCAGGTGATCGTGCTGCTGACCTAACCCGAGCGATCAGTGAGGCAATCCTGCAGCCTACATCAACCCAAGGCTCTGTTGAATTTGCAACCTCTCTGGCCAACGAGCAGTACGCCAAGGCAATGGCGGCTGCTTCTAGCGTGCTCTACGGCCCTGAGCAGGGCTCTGCTGAGAGTGTCGTGAGCGTTGCGTCTGACAGATACGCTCAAGCAGTAATCGCAGCATCGTACGCTATCTACGGAACCCCCACTCCTGTTATTGAGTCCCTGCGAGCCCAGGCAAGCGCTCAGTACGACAGCGCCCTCAAGCTTGCTCAACAACATTACGAGCAAGCTAAATCAGCGGTGTCTGTACAGATCTCTGGAACTCCGAAGCCTGCGCACGAAGAAGCCCTTTCCTCGATCAATGATGCATACTCTTCATCTGTTTCAGCCGCTAGCGTCAAGTTGCAGGACGCTCTCAAGTATACCGATTCAGTGAAGAGCTATGCGGCTGGACCAACACAGGGCGCCTGGGAGTCTGTTTCGTCCATCGCCTCTTCTAGGCTCCAGGAGGGTCTAAGTGCAGCCTCTGCACAGTAAGTTCAGCCTGGGATACGACCTACTACAACATTAAGACCTCTTCTCTGACTATCTTCTAGACTCACTAGCGCCAAAATCGCTGTTGGTGCTCAGCCAACTCCTGTGCACCAGCAGTACATTGCAGACGCTCAAAGACGCTACTACGAGGGCATCGGTCTTGCTCATGCACGCTACTCAGAGTTCCTTGATGCTGCATCGACCGCGGTTTATGGAACTCCAACTCCAGCCTATCAGAGTTATCTCGATGCCGCACAAAGCCAGTACACCGCTGCAGTTGCTGCCGCATCTGGTCATTTGAAGGATGTTCTTGCGTCTGCTAGCTCTCTTGCTGGCCAAACGAGCAAGTCCCCGGCGCAGAGCGTTCTTGATTCCGCGTCTTCTCAGTACGATGTTGCCGTATCAGCCGCTGCTGCTTCGTTCTCCGCTGCCTCAGCCCAGGCGAGCAGTGCCATCTACGGAACTTCGACAGGATCTTTCGAGTCTGCCGCTTCCGCCGTTTCAGAGAGGGCAGGGTCTGTGGCATCCGCTGCAAGCTCTGGCGTCGTGGGCACTGAGACGCCATGGTCTGAATCAGCTGCCTCACAGGCGGCAGCAAACTGGGAATCGCTGGTCGCGAAGGCTAGTGAGCAAGTCTACGGTGCACCTACCCCCTGGACTGAGTCTCTTTATTCACAAGCTGGTGATTATGGAGCGCAGGCCACTGCGGCGGCCGCTGCTCAGTACGCCGCTGTCCAGTCTTTGGTGTCTGAACTTGTCGTAGGCAAAGAGCCTGATTTCACTGAAAGTGTGATGGCCAGGTTTAGCTCAGCATACTACACTGGATACCCGGCCATGGCATCATCCGCCTCATCTTATGCAAGCGAGGCTTACGAATCGGCCTCATCGGTTGTGTCCTCAGTCTTCACGCCGCCCGCTACTCTCGAGGCCATTCTCGAGTCCGCTAACGACCAGATCAATGCCGCTGTTGATGCCGTCAGCGTTCAAGTGTATGGCACGGAAAAGAACGCTTACGAAAAGGCATCCGAAACCGCTGGTAGTGCCTACAGCTCCGCTTCTTCGAAGGTCAGCGAAGCAGTCTACGGAACCCAGCCTGGTTATGCTGAGGCTGCGCAAAGCTCCCTCGCTGATGTCGCTTCCTCCGCCCAGAACGCCATCTCGGTCGCTATCTACGGCACCCCAACTGGCTCTGTCGAAAGTGCTACGAGCACTGCCGCAAGTGTGTACTCCTCGCTCTCAGCTGCCGTTTCTAGCGCTGCTGAAGAGAATCTTGCAGCTGCCGGCGACCGTGCTGCCGCCGTAAGTTCTGCTGTTGGCGATGGCTACGCCGCTGCCGCGAGCAAGGTCAGCTCCGCCATCTACGGTCCTCAGCAAGGTGCTCTGGAGAGCGCCACTAGCCGCCTCCAGGAGGTTGTCGAGAGCGCTCGTGCGAGACTGCGTGAGTACGCGGTGAATGCAGGAGACGACGCGAACGAGAAGCTGGAGGAGGCGAAGAGCAAGGTCGAGGAGATGGCCAGCAGCATCGGCGAGGCCGCAAGCGGCGCCACGCAGAAGGCCAGAGATGAGTTGTGAGTGCCGTTCGCGCTATCTGACTCTTAATCTCTCCTGAGGATCAAGAGCGGGTCAGGAGGAGCGGTGAGGAGACTCAGCCCTCGAAGACACCCCGCTCGCACCAAAACCAGATAGTGGATGAACTGAGGATTGAGTGGAAAGGTTGGAACAGGTGTCTGGAGGTAGTGGATAAGCAAAAAAAATTTTGGGACAAGGTGCGGACGGACACGGTGGGATTAATGAGGCTTGGGTGGCAGGAGTTTTTATTTCCCTTTTCCCCTTTTCGATGGATGAAGATTATGACCGCAACACTATACACCCTCACACACTCACATTACACAAGACGCATCTCGCACCTATAAACTTACAACTATTTTCTTCGTTTACGTTTCCGCTGTGGCTCCAGCTCGCATGCTGGCTCACCCTTTCTCTCCGATTGCGTCGACCTTCTCTTCGCTCCACACACAACAACCTACACACTCTTGTATTGTCGATCTGTTTCAGTCCTGTCTGTCGGGTGGTCAGTTATATTCCCCCAAGCGCATACCTGTCTCCTTGTCGTATTCTCTTTTCTTATCGTCAATCGAGTGCAAGGCGAGATTGGAGTGGAACTGTGTGGTTGACAGGAACGTGGCTTTCGGATATGTGGGGGTTGGCGCGGGAAGGGACGAAGTGGTTAATGGAATGAGTTTGTCGTGGATATGGGGAGGACGTCGTTTCTTATTACTTGACGTAGTTATGAGAGATGTATGCATGGGTTTTCTTAATTGAAAGGTTCGCGCGAGTTGCGTTGTGAGACCTTTTGGGTGTGGTTGATGTGATCGTCCGAGTGCCAGCCAGGTAACAATCCGACCTTGGGAATGCTGTCAAGACTATCTACGGATCGGAATTTTGGACATCGCAGACGAGTTCAAGGAGGCCATGGTGTACTTTTTTTTTCTTTTGCCCCAGAGTACGCCTGTTGGTTCGCAATGCCTCCCTTCAAAGCTCTCTCAAAGCAGTTCGCAGAGTTCGGCATAGACGTCTTGGAAATCCTGGTCGGGCATGGTTGTATGGTGCTGGGGCCAGGCAGGTATCACTGTCTCACCTTCTGTGCCGAGACACATACAGTCGAGCTGATCTCTCGCCCCGACCATCTCGGTAAGGTGTCTATCTGCCCCAATTGTGGGACGGGACGCTCAAACGACGAGTGGAATTCATATAGGTGGTAATGAGGCACTACCGTGGCTTTCGCCAAAGCGGATGGGGGCTCGAACGAGAACTGGTGATCAAAAAGGCGACATGATTTCAACCAGCACGAGTATGGCAGACAATGCAGAAGTGTGAGAATTATTGAAGCCAATTATTTAAGCGTTGGACGTCCAGCATATGTGAAATGGAGATGACGCTCTCGATTGGAGCGTGCGGCCAGATTCGGTCGAGGCGCGCACTGGACTTTGGAGTCCAACAATCCGGCTTTGGCTGTAAAGTATGTCCTTGGTGTTTCAGATGGAAGCCTGTATCCTTTCCCATAGCACGCTAGTATTGATTGTAGGAGAATTGTATGAGCCGTCGAGAATCGAAGTTTGGGAAAGCTACGAGCTGTTGTAGCAATGATGAGGCACTACAGCTTTCGGGTTTCCCACTCATAGTTTCGGCGTATAATTCCACAGCTAGGGCATTTAGTCTCAGCTTTCTTCTTGTCATGATCAATGATCATCTCCACCCTGTTTTTTAACCCATAATCGGTACATGGCTGTCGGCTCCGGGCGGTAATTTCTCTTTGACATTGCACGAAGGATATCTTTTCCAAGCGCAGCAAAGCCATCAAGGACCGCTCCAAATTCCGGCTTCGCTATTAGAACGTCATAGTGATCGGTAGCGACATCAATGGCAATCTCTCGCATGCCACCGTTGGGACTCTCCGGCACCGACTCATAGATGACCCTCACAGCGTGGGCGAAGTCGGGTGTCTTCCAGCCTGCGGAGGCAAGGACATCGAACTTGGCCGTAGTGAGCTTCTTCAGTTCCGATATCGCGTAGATCTCGGCGATGGCGTGTACGCGGGCTATGGATAACATGATCGAGCCGTCTTCGGTGATGGTGAAGTCGCCGGAGTACATGAACTCAATCATAGCCTTGACAGCACCGGGGTCATCATTTTGGAGATCGATGACACCAGTCTGGGCTTCCTGTGCGGCGGGAAAGAGTCGGGTCAACTCGGTGATCAATCATGGGGCGGGTGAAGAAGCCGTTGCTTACCTTGAAGCCGTGCTCGGGGTTGCAAGCATTCGCCAAGACCGGGCTTTGACTGCAAACTATGATACGGTGTACGGCGTACTCATAGCCGTTGCTATCCTTGATGCGTAGGTCGCTGTAGAGGCCAGTGGTGAAGCATCTGTGACATTGTCAGTGAGTCTGTCCAATGGCTCATGGTCAAGGTTGTCGCCTGTCACATTGCCTCATTGCAAACAGAGTTCGTCTTACTTACTGGCTCACACCAAGGCGCAAAGTTGAGGCGGGCTCGACGGAGGGCATGGTGGATGTCTTTTGCCGTTCACCGGGCTCGCTGCGCGGCGGATGTAGAGGTTGCGGGCGGCGCTTGGAAGGAGACAAAAGTGCCTACTTTTAGGTGGCTATCTAAGCGAGCACGCGTGGCTGACTCAGGATCCTTGGAGGTGAATGGCTGTGATGTGCTTTTATTTGCTGTTTGACATGGAGATACCCGCGGGTGCCATTCTCCGGTCGGGGAACGGGTTTTGCCAGATACTTCGACGGTTCGACCGCCACTTTAGAAAGAGACAGAATGCAACAGAATCTTAGGAGCAAATACCATTGTTACTTATGAGCCGGAAAATTAGTCTTGCACCTTCCGCTTCCAGCTTTGAAACGCACGCTTTCGCAAAGACCTTGTCTTCTCCTCCTGTTTGCTCCTGACTTGTTTCCCTGTTCTATTGCAACCTTCTCGCACTTGGCCACACTACAAACTTAATGCTGTATGCCTCATGGCAGATGGATATTCACAAGCTTGGTGGCAGCCGGCTTGGGGAGGTAGAATAGCTGGGAGGCGGGGCACGGAGCAGCGAAACACTGCTCGCAGGGCTGGGAAATCCATCCAATGAGGCATATCTCCGCGAAGTCAGCGCCATCCATAATAACAGCCTCAAAGAGGCCAGTAAAAATTACTCACGCCGCGTTTCCATCCTCTACGTTTTTCTGAGCTAGCCCTTCCTCCACTTCGGCAGCCTCCTCGGCCGCACTCTTGTCTTTTCGGCGCCGCCGTACACAACGACGGATCCACGCGAGGACGAGAATAAGAATGATGGCTAGGCCAAGTCCTTCCAGCACATGGACCGCGATGGAGTGGTCGCGCTTTTCCGCATCCGTCTGGGGGCCTGAGGTGTCGATTTTTTCTTCTACGTAGGCGGTCCAGGATCGGGAGCCGGGGTATAAAGGCCAATGCTGCTCTGCATTCATTGTATCGATTGGATGTTGTAGCAAGTCTGGGGTGTTGACCGTGTGTGTGTGGGGGGGGATTACGGAGAGAAATGGGAAACGGGGTGGAAGAGCAGGCCGGGGACTGTGGCTATGTATACTACTTCGAAATATGACGTATTTCAAAGAGTGTGCCATGGGCCATGGGTTTGGAACGGAACTATCGTGCTGAAGACCCTGAACCACTGGTAAAGTGAGCATCTACGTATCTGAACCTTTCAATTTCACGAAATCTTAGTCCCTCGTGGCCAGTGGGTAGGGTCCTTATTCAAGCGCATAACACCTTGAGGTAGAAAAGTGGAAAGAATTACCCACAAGTCAACATCTGTCTCCAAACGCATGGCTGATCTTTGATCATCCAACTACAGTCCGACCCGTGCACGAAGAGAATCTCGCCTTGAGTTTCTCTTCACCCACTACACTTCCATAACCGCCACGCACCATCAGACCGGCTTCCGATATCGAATACGCAAATATGGCGTCTTTCAAAGGCCTGAATGAGGCTCCTTGGCATCCCCTCCTGGCCGGAATGCCCCGGTACGTTTCTGGTTCTCCGAGAGACACCTGCACGCCACAAGCCGAAACTCTGACAAGATTTGAACAGCGACATGAAACTCTTTCTTAGTGACGGAGAGAAGGTGCGCTGCCATCGCATAGTGCTATGCAACTCCGCTCCGTTCTTTGAAATGCGCTCAAGCCGAACGGCTTCAAGGCAAGACTACCTACCTTCGAAGAAATAGTCGGCTCGTTGACCGAGTCCGTTCAACAACAGGGAAGCATGACTGGTGTTGTCGAGATGCCGAATGATCCCCCGGAAGCCATCACGAAGATGCTCGAATATCTCTACGGTGGAGTCTACACCATCGAGCCGGACACAGACACTTCCGAACAGCTCATAACGCACGCCGATGTCTTCGTAGTAGGCGAAAAGCTGTAATTGGAAGTAAAAAGGCAAGAAGAGCTCAAGTAGACTTCCACAGCATCACAGTAGCGAACAAGACCAAGAGCATGAGTAGAGTTATTCTGTGTATGTGAAACAGCGCAGCCGCTCCTGCTCTTTCGGGTTCGGCCCTTGGACCCTGAACCCCGGCCTTCCACTTCTAAGTCCTGCTTCGTCCTCCAACACACCGCAACAGCCACCACATCGAGCGCGTCACTCACCACGGCGAACTTTGCGCCTGCGCAGCACTTTCGAAGCGCAACGGCACGCCCTCGACATGTCCTCCCGCAAGAGAAAGCGAGACCTCTTAGAGTGAGTTTCATGCGTGGCTTGCTGCTTCGGACCTCTCACCTCATCCGAGATCTCCAACCAGGCTGACCACTGGCTCCACAGAGCCCTGCGGGTCGGAGAATACAGCGATCTTACCATACGCCTCTGCAATGGCGAAGAGCTGAAATGTCACCGCGTCATCGTGTGCACGCATTGCCAATTCTTTGCGAATGCAATCAAGCACGGGAACTTCCAGGTACAGCCTCACTCACTTGTAGCGAGAAATTATGGCTGACTTGAGCTTCTCTTTTCCATGCGTAGGAGGGCCAGACCGGCGTCATTGAGATGAAGAACGATCCCCCGGGAGCAGTCAAGAAGCTTATTGACTACCTGTACATTGGCGGTTACAAGATCGACCAAGACATGACTGTTCCCGAGAAGCTCGCAGCCCACGCAGAGGTTTATGCTATTGCGACAGTCTACATGTTACCGAAGCTCGTGGGGCTCGCTAAGAGCCGCATCAAACGCAAGTTTGCCCACGCTTCCAGCTCGCAACAGCAGCAAGCCTTCCCACGCATGGTCAAAAGCATCTGCGAGTCCGTTCCGGAGTCCGATTGTACACTGCAGCTCTGCCTCCACAAATTTGCTCGCGAGCACTTGGATTGGCTTACATCTGCCGAGACACTCAGGGAAGTTGTGGAGGAAGCTCCGAAATTCATGGGCAGTCTTTTTCGAAGCTTGAAGGAAGGTGTATCAAAGCTCGAAGAGGAGCTGAGCTTGGAAAAGAGCCACAGTGAAGAACTGGAGCAACAGCTACGGCAGTCGGAGGGGAAAAAAGGCCCGCGCACCTACAAATGCCCGACTTGCCGGAACAATTTCGATATGATCTTACCTGAGGTTTTCGCGAGGTTGAGCTGCCCGGTCTGCCTTGTGTCGAGATCGGCCACCGCTTGGGAACTGGAGGAGGTGAAGCCTGGCAAGTTATCTGATGACAACTCGGAAGATGAGTAATTTGCAGTCTAGCGATATGGGAGGGCTTAGTAGCTTCGCCTTACATGGCAAGGTGTCTCCGTTTGAAAATCCATCTCTGGTTCTGAACTTGCTGCTGCATAGGCAGAGACGCCTTTTTAGCTTCGGATATTGGATCAGTTCTCTTGGTGTTTCTCTCTTGTTACTCTACTAGCCCAGTTGAAGGGGAAAAAAAAAATACCATGTGGATGGTTAAGACCAGCGAGGTTTCAATTGTTTTGCCGCATCTCCAGGATAAGTGAAGCAGACTTGGAATGTTGAGAAACACTTTGCCCCTGCATGAAGCACTTTGGTCAACTGAAATGACTGAGCTCAACTTCCTTCAAATCGGAGCATTTGGATTTTGGAGGCGTCCGGTCAGCACCGGTTGTACTTGGGCGAGTTCATGAGAGCTTCAAGCGCTTCCCACTGTCGAATCCTGGGTCCTCGGTCAACCAGACCGTATCCATTCAATTTCATTCTACCTCAATGAAAAGTGCTTGTTGCCAGTCTTCCATGTCGGCTCAAGATTCGGCATACAGAACTTGGTCCATGTGTTGAGACGGGCTTTACGGGCAACCTTGAGCTTTGCAAGGTGTTCGGGATACTCGCTGCTCGTTGGTGCGTAACCGGTGGGTTTAAAGCGGTGCGAAGAACGTGTAGTGGCACTGGATGAGTGGTTAGCCTGTGTAGTTTGGAGCGGATTTGTTTTCATCTCTTCGCGGATGAAGATGAATGCCCCCCGAATACAAACGTGTCAAGATAAACAGGCATGGAATGCTTCAGCCTCGGTCATGGAGATCCAGGAACCACAGCCAAGCAAGGCGGAAGATGAAATGCCAGATCTCGACCTGGAAGAGCGTGACGAGTAGACAGCATGAAAGAAGAAGGCACGAACAGGAAAGAAACCGCAAGACACAGCCTCCCCCTCCCCGAGATCCCAACTCCTGATCCCGCACGTCGTTCCACAAACCTCGCCAAACACCTTCAGCCAATCAACCCTCTTCCAATTACAACCAACGTCACCACCACGCCTCCGCCATCGGCGACACCATCCCCCTCGAGGAAAAACCTGCACCTCCCCTCGTTCATCGGAGATGAGCCGATCCCCAATCACACCGCGCTAGTCACCCGACCCAGCCAGACATTCCCCTGCTTCCCAATATCATCGAAAGATGGCACGTCGCTCGCCCTGCCCTGTTGTTGCAAACGCGGGGCCCGCATCGGCCGGGCCGCCCCCCCTTCGAGCCAACCACAGCACCTCCATAATAATCAGCCCGCACGACACCTGTCCGAACGGCCCGCTTCCGAACCCCCGTCCGCCTAGCGGCAGCAGCGCTTCCCGCATAAATCGTTAATCTTTTTTTATCTTTGCTCGTTTGCCTTTTGCAAAAAACCACGCGAGAAAAAAAAAAATTTCTCCCCCTTCCTCCTCGCTCCTGTCTGTGACTTCTCCGAGTAGTAGCGGGGCCTCATCCCGTTCACGTCTCTCTGCGCCGTGCGTCTCCAACCGTCCAGAGCAAATCGCCATCTCAAAAGCATGGCCCAGCAGGCAGCGTGGCGTCATCGAGGCGCCGACGTCCCGTCTGTCCAGAACACGTTTTTTCTCTGTTGCTGCGGCTGCGGCTGAGCGTTTTGCTTTTTTTGTTTGGGCCCGACGTCTCGTCTTTTCGAGGGCTCGGACATTAAGGGCGTCGGCCTCGGTGTCCGAACCGACACGGCCAAGCGTTTTGGAAAGGAAGAGCGAACCATCCCAACCGCTGCCGCTCCCGGCCGTGGGTACCCCCGGCATTAGGACCTCTCCGACCAATGGGACGGGCCCGCGGCGTGACGACCTTCGGTCGACGCTTACAATCGACGGAGATGTGATTCGACGCTTGCGCCACCCCGAGGATCCTTTCAGCGCCGGGGACTTCCCGTGGTGTGGGTATGCGGGTTTGGAAATGGACAAGGGCCGAGCCGTGGGCTAGGGCTTATAAGATTATGCTGCTGCCTACCTCACTCCCCTCCTGCACTCGCCTCTTACCTTACACCTCCTTGTCCCGTCACTGTGCCGGGCTCTTTCTCATACACTTCGTCAAGCTCACACTTCACACGAGCAGAGGACCCTTTGTCATTTGAAGCTTCTTTCTCATTATTCCTCATGATTCCTATCTGCAGCCTACCAACCTCTCGACTACCCCAGTCACTCCCGCTGTCCGTCGCGGGAGTCGAACCATCTAATTACTCGGAAGTACCGGAACCATCGTCATCAAACGATACAAGCCATACGTCGGGAGACCGTTTTTTCTCTTCCTTTCTCAATCCCATCCGGATGAAACGCCATGCTAAGGAGACCCGAAAATAAGAATGCGAAGAACCGGGAAGATCGCGATAAGGAAACACGAGCGCGTAACGACAACGCAGATGATACAACCATGGCCACCCCACCTGTTGAACGCCGGAAATGAATATGTGTGCGGGCCTCTCGTTTATACAGCGTGCACATCATGTGCACCTCGGTCGTGGATACATATGTACCGGATGTGTCGCACTACCAGGTTTCCTGTGGATACGTCAGCAACGTGCTGCCCAGATGCCAAGATCGGAGACACTTACAGCAACATACTGGCCACTCTCCTTCTTCCTGGCCCAGAATTCCTCAGCCTCTTCGTGGTTGAGGTTGCCCTTCTCCATGGCGACGTCCACGAGGGCTCCGTGGACACCTTCACCCATACCCTTGCTGCTTCCGCAGACGAAGAGACGACCGTCGAGCGCGTTGATGACGAACCACACTACGTCGGCCTGCTGACGGACCTCATCTTGGACATAGCGAGCGGTGCCGGCCCGACGGCTTTGCACAACCTTCTTGATCTCCCTCTCGTGGGCTCCGAGCTCGCCCGAGTAGATCTCGTCGAGCATACTGTCACGCACACCCTGGACGAGCCAGATCTTATTGGCACAGTTCGCGTTCTTCAAACGGTTCAGGATGAAGCCACGGAAGGGAGCCATGCCAACACCGGCACCAACGAGCATCATCGGTCCGTCACCACCAAATTGGCGGGAAAGTGGGTTGGCCATGAGACCGCGGAACATGGGGATGGTTAGGTCGAGGACGTGGGCAGGGTCACGGATTCCGGATTGTTCGGCTTCGATGAACGTTTGCGCGACGCGCTCGAGGTGACCGGAGCCAACACCAGTTCGCTTCTTGCCGGACCGCCAGTCGGGATCCTCGTGAACGGTGACGGCCATCTCGATCAGACGACGACCACCAGGGATACCAGGGCGGGCGGAGGAAACGTGGGGATCGTTGGACAGAGAGTAGAATCGCGGCATGAGCTGGGGCAGGACTGAGAGGAAGGCGTGGAGCGGGGGCCTGGACGATGGGAAGGCATGGAGGAGCTGCGGAACCGTGACGTGGGAGCCAGTGCGCAGGCTAGTGGATCCATGTCAATATCTGAACATACTCCAGGGACAAAACATGTTTTCACTTACTCGCAGAAGGCTGCTTGGCCCTGGGCCGACGTGAGGTACAGCAGAATCTGCTTCTCGTTGAGAGCGTCCGCGTGTTCGGCCATCAAACGCAGAAGCTGCTTTGTGGGAGGAGTGCTCTGCAGGTCGGCGCACCAGGTAAGAAGTTCCCGACGCGTGGTGACAAGTTCTCTTGCCTTCTCGTCTCCCCAGATGGTGGGCCATCGAATTGGCTGAGTCTTGAGCAATACAGGCCTGTCCCGCACAAACTTCGGCACACCCAAGTGATCAAAGACGTCATCAACCATCTCTGTAGGGTTGGGAGGGCACACGCCGATGGCGCCTCCCACCTTGAAGTCAACACCTCCCTCATCGGGATAGTCGGTCACGTCAATGTCGAAATGGAAGGTTCGCTTCTCGGCTCCGGGCTTGGTGAGTTCGCGGGCGTGGTGCACGGGTGCGGAAAAGACGCCATAGGGAGGATGCGGCTGGACAAAGGTGGGGGGCTTCTTGAGGACTTCTGTCACATGCTTTTGCTCAGACGGCGGGGCGGCATCGAAAGAAACGGTCTCCTGTGGCAATTGAGGGACCTGCTCGAGGTCGGTGTCAAGACTCAGCGGCCCCAGCTTGAGGTTCAGACTGTGGAAGGCCTCGTTGTCTGGCAAGACGACCGGAGTGTAGTCGGGAGCATTGGTGTCGGGCGGCAGAGTCTGCACCAAGCAGCAGCCTCCACCACAGCAGTACTTCTCGATGAGCTTCGTTCCCGTCTCGCCGTCGCCGAGCAGCTTTCGCATGCCGTCGGCATCCTCCGAGATGAGTGTCGTCGAAGCGCGACGCGTCTTCTGCTTGGGGGTGATCTCGACGGACGGCGCCGGGAGGTCCTGGAGCTTGTCGACGACCTCGTCGGCCTGGTGGTCGCTGATGGGCTCCGTGTTGGGCGTCGAGGGCGCCTCTGAGTCACTCGAGTCGGACCATGTGAGGCTCTCGTGAGACGAGCGGAAGGAGCTGTTCGAGGGAGCGACGCTGAATTGGGCGCCGGCTTGGGGCTGGGGCTCGTGGGGGATGGGGTCGTTAGGGTGGGAGGTCTCGGTGGTAGGGACGGCGTGTTGCCGCGGCCGCGAGGTGACGTCCATGGCTCTGGAGGGAGTGGCGAGCAGAGTGCGGCGCTGGGTGAGGGAAGTCTCTGCAAGGCGGGTAGGGCATGGTCAGCAGCTGAGGACGGACGCGTCGAATATATGGAACGGTATGGCGGGCACGGGCGCGGCCGGGGTGCTGGTGCTAGGGCATGTGGTTGCGCACGGCACGCGTGCGCGGACAGCGAGGGCGGGCTGGGGCGAGGGGCTTCGTGGCTCACCAGTTATCTGATCAAATTTCGTCAGAGACGGCACACAGGCTCTGCAGGCGCGACTGCCAAACAACAAGCGCCGCGCCACGAGACGCGGGGCGATGGACGACACGGTGGACAGCGTGTGCGAATTCGAGAGAAAAGGGCAGTCTGTGGGGTCCGAGGGGGGCGTCTAGCGCATTGGAGCCGGCGTGGAGCGAGTGTTGAGAGGATACGGTGGTTCTTGGGTGATGCGCCTGGGACGAGGCGATCGATCGAATCTAATCTTTTGCCGGACCGACGGGCTCGAAGCGGCATGATCGTCGGCTCGGAATCGCTGGAACTGGGCCTCTTGGCTCGCTGCTTTTGCCCCAGCCCCAGCAGCCTTTTGCCTCGGGCCTGCAACGCCCGCGCAAAGCTGCCCCTCTGCCGTGCTCGCAGGCGATTGCGCGCGCCCGCGTTCCGTGTTCCGTCGACGGGTGCGCGCGCGGCACTTCAGCTGCCCGCCGGCAAGCACGCCATTGTGCCATTCTGCAGCCATCATCGCCCACCTGCCCGCTGCTGCCAACCGCCGCATTGCTCATTCAAACCGCCGACTCCTGCCGCGTACCCGCGCTGCCTGCGCCGCGCTCGCCTGACGCAGGTACGGGCCTTGCACGGCCTTCGGGCAGGTGGTGCGACGCGTTGCGCTGTTTCGTGCGCCGGGGTTGATTGCGCCGCGCCCAAATGTTTGCAGACGCTTACGCAGGCCATATCAGGCCCTTCGCATTGGCCTGCCTGAATACGGCCTTAAAGCTGGCGGCGACGCGTACACGCATTGCCCGCGCCTCTCCCTCCTCTCTGCGCCTCGGTCTGCGCGCCGTCGACAGCTTCACGGCGCAATGGCGACGCCCGCGACTCTCGTGAAAAGCGGCGGGGGGCCGGATCGGGCTCCCTGGTGTGATCTACGACAGCGCTGGCTTGCTGGCTGACTCCTGGGCCAGGCCAGCGAGACTCTCAGCCCTATGACCCGTCTCGGGGCCCTGGCAAAATCTAATCTCCCCCTGCCGTCTTAGCCTTTTTTGACACTTCATCTGATAATTTCCGGCTTCGGCCTCCACTCGAAGCCACCGTCGCCCAGCAGTCCAGCCCGGTATCGTGGCCCGGCGAGCCTATGCCGGACACTCCACCACCGCTCCGGAATGCTGATGGGCTGCCAAGGGGGCGCCGTTGCCCCGGCGTGCTCCAGAATATTCCTCGGTGCTCGCCTCCTGAAAATCCCAACGACACCGCTTTAGTCAGGCTTGGGTAAGGATGAGCTGTAGCGGGTCCTCCGTCGTGCTCACCACCGCTTTATCGCAGGATCTAGCCGCACCCGTTCCATCTGATAGTTCATCAAAGCGTCACCGCCCTTGCTTTGTAGTCACACCGTGGCCGGCCGAGCCGGCCGCGGGCCTCCGGGCGAGAGGATTGAGCTCTCCGGAACTCCAGCCGCCTCAGCTGCCTCTTCCATGCTTCCATGCCTTCCGGCTCGTTTCTTTTGCGCCCAAGATCAGCTCAATACGTCCTGCCCGGACAGGCGCCGTGCCAGTGCTCAGAATTATAATCGCCGATCACGCAATGCCTCAGCCCACTGCTGCGCCGGTGTTGTCAGAGCCTGAGCCCACTTCCATTCACATCGAGAGGCGGTCGGCGTCCCAACAACGGACCCGAGGCTTGTGGAATGTGACAGCACGGCGAACAAATCACGAACATTGAGCGGTGGTCTCACTTGACGTGGCCGGCTGATGGGGCACGCAGCAACAGAATGCATGCAAGCGACATGGCGGCGGCAAGGATCGCAGCATCGGCGGGGCGCTCTTCGCCGGCACGTCGTCGTCGACCGTGACGGGCATGTCCGCGTCTCGATTCCACTTCAGGGCAGCCGAAAGCACACGGCGCCGATGTCGCGCTCGCTTTCCGTTTCAGGCGCCGGTTTCCGAAGGCTGAAAGCGAGAACCGCGGCAGGGTCCGCCGGTGTCGGTGGCGTCCGACTTGCAGCCCGCCGACCCTCCACGACGCTCTCCAACGTCAAGAGTCTGGGGTTACCGGCAGGATCTGCCGACTTCAGCGGCCGCTCGCCCACTCGCAGCAGCACTGGTGCTGATCGCAGCAGCGCATCGTCGCTGCTTTTACTCGTGGCATATGTCAGCATAACGTCAGACATCACGACTGCTTTGCAGCGAAGTTCATCGCCGGTTTTCTTCTATCCATTAACGTAAGCGATCACCAAATGCACGCTATCACCAAATGCACGGTCGCTAAGAATCAACCCCCCGAACAAGAAATTAAATATCTCCTTACCACATGGCTAAATAACTATGAAATTTAAAATATAGAGTAAATAGGACCGTGCGAAAAAAATTATATTACTGTCTAGTCCTGAAATCTTGAGGGAAGCGTGATTTTACGTCCACTTCGTATAACTACCGATTTCTGCCTTTTTGGACTTCTCTGTATGGTATCCTCTCTCTTCCGCTTCTGAGCTCGAATTTTCTCTTTTGCCTGACCATTTTGAAGCCGCTTTTCCTCCTAAAGCTGTTTATTAGTTTGCTGCCGTGCTAGACGCTCTTCTTTTTCCCGCTCTTTTTGCTGCTGCTTCTCATCGCGAATTCTTCTCCTCGTTTCCCTTTTCTCTTGAGCCTCCTGAGCCTTTCTCTCCCTTTCAGCCGCCTTATTCTGACGTCGCTCCTCAGCCTCAGCCTTCCCGCGCTGCTTTTGATCCTCCAACTCTTGTGCGCGAGCTCGTACGGCACTAACTTTGGCTGGAGAGAAGAACTGAGCTTCTCCGGGCCGTTCTTTATCGAAAAGACCTATTGGTTTCCCTTTTTTCCGCTTGTTTTTCTCACCAACAAGTGCTGCACGAAGGCCTTGGTTCTCATGTTTAAGGATTTCGTTTCGGACTACTAGCTTTTCGCTTGCCCGAATGATGAGATCAAGCCCGAGTGCGATATCAGCCTTCTCCTTTGATATCGCCTTGACCGCACGACGTAAGCCTCGTACGGAGCTTAGAGTAGGTTTCTTCCCTTTAATGTCACTTGAAATCGGTGACGGAGTCTCTTTTTTGATTTTCCCTAGGACTTTCTGTGGCTTGAGGGGGCAAATTCCGGAACTAGCAAATGCCGACCGGATATTTTCAAAAGTCAAGGCTGAATTCCACGCCGTACGAAATAGCCCCCAGAAAGTCCGTTTCGTAACGCGAGAAAACCCATGGCTTGATTGAATTAACCGGTCAATTTCATTCGAATAGGCCGTGGCGAGCGGAGAAAAGATTCCAACATCAAGAGGCTGCAGACGGTAGGTTGAGTGCGGCGGTAGAATAGCCAGGATAACCCCGTGTCGGTCGCAAAACTCGATAAACCGAAGATTGACGTGGCTTGAGTGACCATCTACAAGAAGTAGACGTCGGGAATTTCCTGCTTTTGCCCTCGTACGAGGCTCGAAGACCTTGGAAAGCCATGAGATTCCAAGCTCCTCGTTTGCCCAGCCCTTTTTCGACACAGCGAAGTAGGCTTCCTCGTACGAACCGTCAAAATCCTCAAGCCAGGTATCTTGTAAGTCTCCAGAATCGCCCTGATAGATTAAGGCTGGTGGGAGAGCTGTTCCGTCCGCGCAAATCGCTGCAAGCAGGGAGATAAACTCGCGGCTCCCGTCTTGAACCGACCCGAGAATCTTTCCCCTCCGAAGCTGTTGAATTGAGACGATTCTTTTCATCGTACGGCAGAGACCTAGCAAGAATCCCTTTTCATCAAAATTGTACGTATTCGCTGGACGAATATGATATTTTTCAATCTTTTCCTAAAGCTATAAGTGTAACGGCGGGCCTCTACCTCTAAGGATCAAACACCAAAGAGGGTGGTAAGCCGTGTGGGGGTTTACCTTGAGTGGGTACAAGGGAGGGTGTGAGAGAACGAAGTGACGAGCACACGTGACAGAACACTACGTGCGAAGGCCGTGTTACTAATCAATGGTGCGGATTGATTATTGAAGTTGACCACGGAGGGTCAAGTATCTAGCTAAGTGAGTGTGCTTATATACTATAGGAAAGCTATGACAATCTGGTGTTGCTCCATGTAGCCGGGCTACGCTGGGCGACGGTTGCTGTATGTCGCCCGGCTCGTGAGGGCGACATGTGGATCTTGGGTAGATCATCACGTGCACTAGTCACGTGGGGATGCCTTTTCTTGCAGGGTTCCTTCGTGAGCCCCTCACCTTTCTGCGTCTTTAGAGACTGTGCCGTAACAATAAGGGCAATGTCAGCTTATATCTTCATATAATAAATATAAGGAAGCCAGGAGAGAGAGGGCTCGTACGACGGAATAGAAATGTTCAAAATACGTCGAGTTATCAGCGACTTTACGGGTTTGGTCAATACCGCGGAGATAGATGCTTTTAATCCGATCTTTGTGTCGTTGATAGAACCGGCGAACCCAGCACTGTCCGATTGGCTTCCGTACGATCTCTACGATCAGATTCTCAAGAATCCGAGGAGTTGGATGCATTCCCCGATCAGAAAGGTCTGATATATGCTTGAGAAGGACCTCTTCTTGCGCGTCCGTGAGAAGTTTCTGGTGGGTAGAACGTGATTCATGGTATGAAGTAGTTTTGCCTTCATAGCGGCGCATAAGGGTCGTACGATCAAGATTATATATTTTAGCTGTAGCGGCAAAATTGATGACTTCTTGCGATTTTAAATCATCAAGCGCAAGCTTAATAGTTGCTTCGTTGACCATTTTATTCAATTTTGAAGAGGGAGGGTTTTGTGTGGGCGACCGTGCATTTGGTGATAGCGTGCATTTGGTGATCGCTTACGTTAGTGATCGCAACCCCAAATTCCGAACCCAGTGGTCAGCAAGCCTGCTTTCGGGCGTCGCTCGAATCCGACCATTCCCCGGATTGAGCACTGGATTCCGCGTCCCACTCCGTCTGCCGTGTGCTTACCCCATCGTAGTGCGGGGGATGCACTACCCCATCCTCGCCGTCTGCCTCCGCTGAGAAACACCCAGAATGCCCCGCGCAGGTGTATTCGCGTTTCCGCCCCAGCCAGCCATGTGCACGAGGCCACCTTAGCTGCCGGGAGAGAGCGCCGTGGGGAAACAAAGCGCCGTTCTCCGGCGCCGCCGCCACTTCTCCGTGGAAAAGAGGCGTGTGCTCGGCAAAACGCTTGCGCTCCACTGCAATGCCACTTTCCGGCGCACTACTTCCGACTTTCGGGGCGACCCGAGAGACCGACCGAAGCCCGCATCTGGCCGACCTGCAGGCTACCTCAACCTCACGAGGTAGTCACTGATAAAGGTGCTGCTGCCGTGGCTCTTCTGGATTTCAACGTGCGACGCCAAAGCCCATCACACGAACGATTGATAAGATATGATTACGCGTGCGTTTGCCCAGTCCTGGTAAAGCGGGGCTCAATGTTCCAGGTCGCGACATCAGCCTCTCCCGCCGCCAGGCAACACCTTCGCACCGCCTTCCGTGCCACTGTCTTTCCATCTCATCATTTGTAGTCTGCGTATATTTCTGTTCATACTGCCATCGCCGCTCATTCTGCTGTCGTAATCGGGCTCTACAGACACGCTTGCGACCAGTCGTCCGCCCTCGGGTGATGGCCTCCGCCACTAATGACGACCCAATACAGCGACTCAAGAACAGCCTCAGCAAGTACGATTAGCGTCTCGTCGCATCTCGAGCATCTGCGTTGCTGATCGAAACAAAGCATCTGGAAGTCCAGCGAGTACTCGGATCTCTTGATTCGCTGCAATAATGGCGACGAGCACAAAGTCCACCGCGTGATTCTGTGCAGCCAATCCGAGTTCTTTCGGCGCGCCTGCAATCCCAAGACCGGCTTCAAGGTACATATCAAGTACGAGAAGAGGCGGAGAGATAGCCGAAACAACTCACCAACTATGTCATCTCCATCTCCGCAGGAAGCCCTCACCGGTGTCATCGAGCTGCGCCACGACGACCCGGACACCGTGCGCGCCATGCTCGAGTTCTGCTACACCTTCACCTACACCTGCAGGAAGTCCGACCCTCCCGAGGACCGCATGATCTTCCACGTGCACATGTACGCCGTTGGCGAGATCTACGACATCCCCGGCCTGAAGAGACTCGCCGTCCAGAACTTCGAGAAGGAGGTCAACCACTCGTTCCCGCGCTTCCCCGCCGCCGTCAGGGCCATCTACGAAACCACGCCCCAGTCCGACCGCGGGCTCCGGGACGTCGTGCTGCGCGTGTGCGCCGCCAATGCCAAGGAGCTCATGGGCAAGCCGCAGTTCGAGGACATGATGGACGAGCTCGGCGTCTTCGGCAAAGAGCTCGCGCGCACTCTGGCCGAGCGCTCCGGCCACGTCACGACCAAGAACATCCTCGTCGACTGCAAGAAGTACCGTTGCGGGGTGTGCAGGCGCGCCATCGCCTGGAATATCCCGAGGCCTTGTCCGACGGAACTGCTCAACTGCATGTTCTGCGGCGCAGGCTTCAGTCCGGCCACCTGGAAGAAAAGAGTCATCAAGGCCGATGACCCGCCTGAGCCCGAAGACGTAGTCCAACGACCGTCGAGTGCGGCTGGCGAAGACGACGATGCGCCGGGGTGGTGAATGACCTGATCAAGCACATGCAAATTGGGAGGTCGCACCATTGTTTGAATATCCCTAGATCTTTTATTTCTTTCCCAAGAGCCTATAGTCGGGTAGCAGGCGCGTGTCTATTTAGATGACGCTATTCTCATTGCTCAACCTTTTCATATTTACACTTTGCGCCTCCACAGGCGAAGGCAAAACTCTCAATATACGTACTCCATTCTTCATTTCTGGGCTCTTCCTTGAATTTATAATACCATTCCATTGATACACCCAGCCGAACTCTCAGTTGCAAGCATCCAATTAAACAACATGACTTCATCAAAAGACACTGGTCCCAAGTCTATGCAACAATAAGTCCACAAGCAGAATTTACCAGGTTGGCGGCTTTTCGAAAGACCTGGCGGAGTACACGGCGGAGTTTCCGGATTCGGACCGGCGGTGCTGCCTGTTGCATCTGTCCCAGGTTGCTTTGGAGATTCATGGCAACACCACGAACAAGTGCCCCATGTGCAGTCGTGGCTAAAGAGTATACAATATGGCACGAGCCTGAAGCCATCGAGCGCAACCAAGCGCGGAAGAGGCGGAGAGGAGAAGAAGAGCCGCTATCCGATTGATTGCAAGAGAGTGTACGTCGTGGAGGTCGAGCGTTGACATGTATAAGAAGGGGATTCCTGGAAATTAAGCTGAGGCTTTAAAAACAGCGTCGTTTTGCTGGCACAAGCGCCAAGACGCGGAAATGGACCAGGGTCGCGTTTGCCCCGCTGCACACCGCAACAACTTCACATCAACCCCAACGGCAGTTCCGACCAGTTTCCCTTCCCAGAACCTTCCCTTGCCAAAGCGAACGGGAGAAGGCATACCGTTTACCCGCAACGTGGGCGACGGCCATCATTCCCGCGTTACCCGGCACTTTAATGGGAACATTGGCCTGAGGCAAGGGATATGCATGTAAGTCCCATTCGGCAGTTCCTGACGCTCTGCTTTAACCGCAGATAGATGGCAGGAAGAAGGTCTGTTCACGGATCTCACAATCAAGTGTACGAACGGCAAAGGGCATAGGGTCCATAGGATCGTTGTTTGCCCACAATCCAGGTTCTTCCACAATGCCTGCAAGCCTGACTCGCCATTCAAGGTTAGTCTAAAGGGTTCCTTCTCCCATTCCCTTTCCTATGGCTTGCTCATCCTGAGAAGGAAGCTCAGACGGGTGTCATCGAACTCGAGGATGACCCGAACTTTGTCGACGCCATGGTCAGCCACTTCTACAAGGGCACATACTTTCCACACCGAGATGCAGGATATAACGGAAAGGTGGTCAGTACCGATGACGCAGTGCACGACGTCTTCTTCCACGCAAAATGCCATGTCATTGCCGAAAAATACGAACTCAACTCTATGCTGAAATACGCCTTGGAGCGTTTCGGAAAAAGCCTCCTAACGAGCAGGATATGGACGGAGCTGGAGGCTTTCCCTGAGCTGATCAAATACGTCTACGAGAATACAAACCACTCTGACCGTAGCCTCCGAGACGTCTTGCTTGCACAATGCAGGAATCATATCCCGGGCTTGATGGTGAATAAAGGTTTCGTGGACACCATGGACTCCATTGGTGGCTTCTGGAGGGCGACAGCGATACAGATGAGCTCACTCGCACGAGGCTAATGAATCACTAAGGCCTGCCGCTCTGGATAAAGTATCTGAGTTCTGAAGCATACGATCGTGTATGTACTCTGGGGATAAACGGTCGATTTCTCGCGCCACAATGGCTTTTCCTTCCTACCATGATGCGAACGTGCTCTCTTCCACTAGATCCAAGACACCTCCCCAGATTTCAGATAATGTGACGCTCACAAAATGGCTTGTGCTTATCGATACCTAAGGTTGTCAGGATGTACGGCTCCTCCCTCTGCTTCCGGAGCCGGAAGTTAAAATCCGCCACTCCAGCATATCCGACGGCGGACACATTCCGAACGTCCTTTGAATGGCAACCACCACTCCTCCAGCACCCCACCCGATCTACCCGACAGCGCTCCGGCACAGAGACCATGGCCGGCTGACCGCCACGCCCACCCGCCGCCGCAACCGCGACGACATCAAAGCGCAAAAGCTGGCAGCGCGCCCTCAGCTCGCGCAGCGCCGCAACCCCCACCACCCCTCCGAGGCCGAACCCCAACCCGCCACCATCGAGCACCCAGACGAACCGGCGGATTTACCGCAAACATCGGCGGTTCTGGTGGAGTGCCCTGAGTGCCATGTGCGTCAGCCAGTGTTGTTGCCGGGCCCAGATAAAAAAGATTTGGAGCCAGTTGAGTGCGAGAGTTGTGGTTGTGCAGGGCCAAACACTGAATGGAGGAACCAAATTGTTCGGAGGACACCGATGTGGAGGTCACAGAGTCTAGAAGCTACATTGGGAGCATCTCAGGGGAAGTTTGTGGTGTTCAACTGGGAAAGACATTGACGCAGAGGGGCCAACAAAGAGAAATCGATGAATGCAATTTATAAAAAACTCGACTCCTTCAACCAAGAAGCCATGCTGAAGGGAAATAGATGCTCGTTGCCAGTTGCATTTTACTGGTACACTTTCTCACCCTTCGAGAACCACCAATCACACTCCTTTCTGGCCCAGGTGGCATCAACCATTTGACTGGTAACGCCGACGCTACTACCACCAGCCAACTCGTCATTCCCCTCACCAAAGAGCATCTTGACCTCCCGCTTTCCCTTCTGGAACGGCAGCCACTGCTCCCGGTCAGCAGCCCTGGTACCCTCGAGGGCGTTGGGATCACCCTTCTGAGTAATGAAGCTCGTCCAGTACGCGTGAAGCTCGCCGGCCATTTCCTCGTGGAACGGCGAGCCGCTGCGAGCTGCGAGCGTGTAGGTCTCGTACGGCTTCTGGTCGCCGTGATCGGCGCCGCGCAGAACGCTGGAGTTGGTGGCCCAACGGTACAGGTAGACCGGGACCTCTGGGCTGGCGTGCAGGGCGTTGGAGTAGACTGGGCAGACGTAGGCGTAGTGTGCGTACGCGGCCTCGGCGCGCTTGTACTGCCTGCCGATGCTGTCGATTGGGCGGCTCTCCACGTAGGGGGATGATTCGTCTTTTGAGGGGTCGGGGTAGAGCTTCTCGAGCTCGTTGATATCCTCGTCGGTAAGCTCGGGAAGCAGAACTCTGAAATATTCAGAAAATTCATCTGGCCTGTCTAAGGACCGTGGTACGTAGGATGCGGCTTCATTGGTAGTAAAGCCGGTGAGGATTGGGATCTTGTGCCATCTTCCCGATTGCCACGCATCGGTCTGCCGACCTTTGATGGTTGTGCCATCAATCGTAGGCTGGAAGGCCCAGCGAAGAGATGGATTATACTTATCAAAGATGTCGAAGGAGGCCTTGATAACAGCCTTTGAAGACTGTTGACGTAGGCAGTCAAACACTGCTGCGGACTCTCCGGGTACCTTACCGCAGCCCACAGCTTCGACAAACTCGGCGAACTGGTCCTCGTGTGTTTTTGACGTAGGCTTATGCACAGCTTACGTCATTGAGCTATGATGAAGTTCCTTGTGTAACAGTCCGCGAACAGCATGTCTCGTCACTACTGCTTCCGGCCGAGGGCGCATCGCGGAAGGATGAGAGGTTCGAAGGGCACACAATCTGGGGTCGACGGAAAGGATACGTAGAGTATGCTCTTTTCACCATAGAAGAAGTGCTACGAGAAGACGAAGTAACAAGAGTCGATCCATTCGTGCGACCGTGTCTCTTTACGTAGGGAGAATAACAGAGATAGAAATGACATGTGGGAGAAGCTTGAACAATTGGGACGACGCGACCATGATTTGCTTGCTGTGTGCCAGACCGATGCCAAAGAAGAATTTGTAGGAAAATAGTGTGTTGCTTCGACAAACATAGGGTAGTCAACCCCTGAATCCACCTAGCTTTCTACAGCACTTTACTTGCCTTCTCTGCTCGCTACTCTGCTCTGCTCTGCAGTGCACTCTTTAAACAGTAACCTTCTGCTTTGTACAACACATCCTCTTTACAGCCCAAACTTGGGACGAATCGCATGAAAAACTCCCGAACTTGCCGCCCTATCCGAACCCAACGCAATGCTTGGTAGGAAAAGAAAGATCTCGCTCGACTATAACAATGAATCTCTAGTATGAACAACAAACATCAACCGCCCTGCGGGTTTAGAAGCAAAGACCGGTACACCGAACGATCAAGACCACCCGTGTCCCATATCAAAACGATGGTGGAGAGCCTTGGGCAATCTGCTCTTTGGTGGAATGTGGCTGTGCTTCTTCACCACAAGGGCTTGGCGAGCCGCCTTGCAGCCCTTTTTACTGCTGGCGTCGACGGAGACAGAGATGGCGGGATCCTCGTAGCTCTCGGGTGTGCAACACTCGATAGCGCGCATTGTTGGCGTTGCCAGGACTTCTCTCATGGTTATGCGACGCTCCGGGTCAGGGTGCAGCATCTTGATCATTAGACGCTTGATGTTTGGGTTGTCAAGATGCTGAAACGCCGGTGAAGTTTTGGGAACAGCGTCCGGGGTGCCATCGGAAAGGAATTCACCGTCGGGGTGACGTGAGAGCCAGTCTTGCCAATTCTTTAGATAGTTCGAATACTTGACATCGTTGACAGGATCAGCGGCAAGCCAGGGCTGCTGGCCGGAAAGGTAGAAGAGTGCAATCGCACAGGACCAGACATCAATGGCGCGGGGGTCGTAAGGGCCTGCGCAGGAGTTAGGTTAGTCATATGGAGTACTTTGATGATCTTCTTAAAACGGCTTACCATTCTTGTGAAGCACCTCCGGGGCGATGTATGGTTTGCTACCGCAGATGCCCGGTTTGCAAAGCCGTACCTCGCCCATGTTAACACCACACTCGCCTCCGGCCGCACGCAGGCCGGGGTGCTCACCGCTGAACACATCCGACACGCCAAAGTCCGTGATCTTGAGATGACCCTCCGACGACAGGAGCAGGTTCTCCAACTTGATGTCTCGATGCGCAATGCCGTGGTCATGCAGATAGCAGACGCCGCGACACAATTGCTTGAAGAAGCACAGGCGATCCGAGGGCTTGTAGTGGAACTCTTGATCGTTCGGGAAAAACATGCCCTTCTTGACGAGGGTGAAAAATTCGCCTTGGGTGCAGTACTCCATGATGTGGTTCCAGGTGCCTTTGTGCGTGCATAAGCGTACGGTTTCGACAATGTTCGGATGATGCAGACTCTTGGCTATGCTGTACTCCGACTTGATCTTCTTGATGTAGTCGTCCTCGGACTCGTCCTTCTCGCGGGTGCGGAACTGCTTTACAGCATAGAGCTCATCGCTCGACTCGCCCTTCTTGCACATGACGCGCACCTCTGCAGTTGCGCCATCGCCGATTTTGGAGGGGCGCACGAAAGGCACTTTTGTACTCTTCTTGAACTCCTTGTCCAGCTCACAGTGGTCGACGAAGAATTCGTCGGGTAAGCAGGTACTGAGTCGGCGCGCCTTGAGCCCGGCACCTTCGGAAGCTCTCCCAGCGTTCGGGGTCATGGAGAGGGCTGTGTCGTGGTGGTGGTGGTGGTGGTGGGAGGCAGCCTTCGGGAGCGACTCCGTACTGGCGGCTCTTTTTCTGTGGGCAGCCGGCCCGAATCTGTTGCCCTTGGCCATGAAAGTGTCAAAGCTGATGCCCGGCTTTGGCCGATCAAAACTGTTGGCGGACCCCGGAGCCCTGTCTTCCAATTTGTTGTTCACCCTCTTCTGCTCTTCATAGGTTATGGTAGGGGAGCGAGGCGAGGGAGGGCTGTTCGACAGCGAGGACTTGGGCGAGTTGCGGGCTGAACGGGACCATGAGCCGAGGCGCCTGGTGCGGATGGCGGGTGCCGCAGTAGGAAGGTCCTTCTCCCGAAGCGGCAGAGCCACATCGGGGAAGGCCGCTGACTCCGGACTGACGTCGTCGTCGGCTCTCTTCGAGTCGGCGCGGCGGACGCGGTTCCTCACAAAGGTCCCGATTTTCCTGAGCCCTCCGCGCGGTGCTGCAGCATCAACATCGCGCGAGGTTTGCGGGTAGGTGGCAGTCATTGTTGCGGCAGCCATTTGCGGCTTGCTGGGTGTGGGTTCGAGGACGGCGGTGGAGAACGAAGCCGGGTGAGTGTCGCTGGTGGGAGTGATGGGCTCGGCGCGCTCGCTGCCGCTCTCATTGTTGCTGGCGTCGTCTTCGGGGACGGGGAGCGAGTTATAGTCGGGGACCGGTGCAGGCGCCGAGACGTGGAGCTTGTCGAGCCCGTTGGCGAGCGAAGAAGACATAGTCGGTCTTGGGCGCTTGGCGTTTTGTTAGGACGCTTGCGTTGCGCGAATTGCGTTGTAGTACCGGCCAAGGTTTCAAGAGCACAAATCTAAACCAGGAATGTTGAGACTCGGCGCTGCGCTGTGCTGCGATATCCTACGCGCGTTGCAGCGGGCTGGGGCGGCGGTAGCGGCGGACGCGGTATCTGGAATGGCTCGGCGGGAGCGGAAGCGCCATGCGACAGGCCAGAGCTAAGTTCGGGCTGCAGGTAAAACTTTGCAGTGTGGCAGTGTGGCGGAGGTCGGTAGAGCGAGGATCAAGTCTCGCGGTGGAAGAGCCGTGGCAGCGTTGGCGGGGCTCCGGCGTCTTTTGTCCTGCCGCGGGTCGGGGCAAGCAGGGCAGTTGACGACGGGCGACGGGCGACGGGCGACGGGCGGCGCAGACCCTGGATGGGGCGAGGACTGCGTGGGATCCTTAGTTGCGCCTTATGGCAACGCTCGGCCGGATTGATGGGCTGTTGTCGCGCCTGGGCCAGCAAGGACAAGGCTTCCCCAGACGGGCGCCGGCGATCGCCACCACAGCGGGCCCCGGGCACGGATTCCGCTGAGCTCTGAGCAGCTCAACGTTGGACGACACTGCCTGCCTCGCCGCTCAGACTGCTACTTGGAATAGCCCGCTCGCATCGTCGTCCGTCGTCCGTCGTCCCTCGGCCCTCGCCCCTCGCTGCGCCGGATCCGCACTGCAGACGATCGGTGCCAGGAAGCCCTCATCTAGCCCGCAGGCGTGGGATACAGCACCCGCCCTGCGCGCGCCCTGCCCTGCCGAGCCTGCAACCTCTGCAGCCGCCCTCGCCGTCGCCAGGCCAAAATACCGCACATCGGGGGCGGTGCCAATGAGCAGTCCTCAGCCCTGTCATGAGCGTCTCTCAAGACGGCCAATGACGCCTGCGCTCTGCGGCACAGCTGTAATCTATGTGGATAAGCGTAAAGGCCAGGCAAGCCCCGAAATAGTATCTCGCGCAAAATGACGCCAGCCCACCTAGCGGCGGCCTCCCGCGCCAGGTCGCCAGGTATCCCTTCTTCACACCCGTCACCCGTCACGTTGCCGCCGTTGCGGTGAGGAAATACAGCCTCAGGCGCTCCAGGCGCGCTCACCATGTGACGCCGCGCCCGGCACCGAGCACGACGAGCCGACGGCGACGGAAACAATGGCGCGAAGCGCTGGAAATTTGCGTCCGATCGCAGGCACGTCTTGGCTTCGCCGGTGGCTGTAAAGAAAAGGCTTGTTCGCAATGCACCTTGGGGGTGAGAGTATTACAGCGAGCCTTCGGTCGTTGAATCCCGAAGCGCTGAGCGGCTGCGATGTCGCCAGGATCTGCGGCCCTCGAGATCGTTCCCTCTCGTGTCTCTCCCCGCACACACCCCAGCCTGCCGTGCTCCCTGTGCGACGCATTCCAGGCGCACGGCGACTCTGTCCCCTCATGCTGTGATGCGACACCATCTGGCTATCGCACCTCCTGCGGGTTCTGGAAGCTCGCCCTTCGCTCCCGTATCCATCGCCGCCGCCAAGCCCACGCTCACGGCCATCAGCGAGCGCAACCCTCAAACGGCACCGTTACGCCCTGTTCGGCCACGGCCGCGTCTGGCCCAGCAAACCGCCCGGCAAATGATGCACCGTTCCGAGCTTTGAGCGCTGCAGTCTTCCCCTTTTACCCCACAGCCTCGTACGCGCATGCTGCACGCTCCGCACCAATCCTGCCCTTGTGGCTCCACCGCATTCGCCAATCCTCACCCGTCCGCAATCCTTCGACAGAGCGATAGAACTTTCGACGGCCAGTTCATGCAGGAATGCTTGGCCGGCGCAAATGGCGTAAGAGGCCGCGCCTCCGCGCCGTTTGATTCCTGTAGGTCTCACGAGCTCTGATATCGACGCAAAACTCGATACTCAGGCGCTGTTCCAGGCTCGCCCTGCGCTGCACTGAGGTCATCCGGACACGAGCGTGCGCCTGTTGAAACCCAGCCGCCAGGCAGGGGGGAGAAACCAGGACGTGGGACAAAACCCCATGCCAGACCTGCGCTGCTCACGCATGCAGCCTGCCTGCCTGCCTGCACGCACGCCGGCCGTCGCATCGCCCGTCGCTCCGGTCACTTCCCCTCTTCTTCAATCAATCCCCACCCGCCTACCGAGAGTGCTGACAGCATGCGGCTCAATGGTAAGCACCGACGCGCACTCTGCAGCCCCGTCCCTTTAGGAACATACTCCGCCCCGCGCCCGGCACTTCTCGCACCTGCTCGTACGAGCTCTTGCCTTCTTCTCGGCTGTTGGCGGGTTGCCCGTCAGCCGCGCTCAGCTCACCTCACCTCTGCAAAGTCAGCTCTGCCAGAGTTTTCTACGGCGTCAGCCGCTCCGATTGGTAATTCGAGTCTGATTTCTGCTGTGCGGACATCTCACAGCTCTTTCTTGAACCCGAGAATTCATGTATAACGCAGTCAGAACGTGGGTAAATGGTGAGTACTGCACAAATACATACTATAGGGTAGGATATCCACGTCTTATCCGAGCTGCCAATCGGAAAGGTCACGGACACTCACCCTACCACCACCGCAGTTTGCTTTTCTTGCAACGGCTGGATCAAAGAGGGAAACCACATCCCGCAACACCCAACCAGCCAACCCTGCCATTCCCGTGGTGCGAGCGCACAAGCGCGAGTGCTCAGCGCAGGAAAACCCGCGCCCCGAGAACACCCAATTTTCATCCACACCACATGTTTTCTTCGGCGCCTTCGGGGCAGCCGAGGCCGGCGCTGATGACGGCGGTGGCCCCCTTGCCTGACCTGACCGTCAGCAAACAGCTCCTTGCTCGCTCCCTCCGTTTTTTGTTTCTTGCGGACTCATCACACAAAGGGAACGGAGCTGCTTGCGTGTGGTGTGCGTGCCGCGATCTCCCCACGTCTTGCACGCCTTGGCCGGGTGACGTCTGAGGCAGCAAAACGCCCAGAGCGGGGGGGGGGGGAGGGTCCGTCCAGCCGGCGGACACCGGAGGACGGGAGGACCGGGGATGGATGGATGCCTCAACGCCTCCGGCCAGACAGCGCACGATGCTGAGGACCTTTCAGGCGTTGGCATTAGTCCTCGGCCCGCCCGTGGCCCCACGGGGTCGAGGGAGGCGGAGTCGTCGGGGACGGCTGGGAGGTAGGTGGGCTGGCGTATGCCGAGCGGTGGGCACATGCTGATAAGTACCCTCACCCGCCCGCGCTCTTCGCCTCGTCGCTGTCCATTTCTTGGACCTGCCGCTTTCGTTCGAACATGCGTTTGCGACGGGAAAATCCAGAGTGTGGAGGACTGACATGCAGACGCGCGAAAAGGAAAGAAGAGAAAAAAAACTCTAATGGCCATATGTAACGCGTCGGGGCTTGATGGGGAGGGAGATGGGATCGTAGATGTGATCGTGGTTCGCCGCCCCGGTATCCTCCGCAGGCTTCATCCTGGGCTGATGCTGGTGCGGAGGTCTGGACCTGGCGTGGGCCGTTTGGTGTGGAGGGTGGGTGGCGGGACGAAGGGTGGGCGCGTCTGATTGGTTGGAAGTGTCCGGTGGGGTGGGAGTTCCTCTTGTTTGTGACTTCGACGTGTCTTCACTGCGTTTGGCCGTGAGGTTGATGGTAGGTGGTTCTGACAGCCAGGCGTAATGCCGGTCGCGCAGATTGTTCGTCAAAAGCTTGCAATTTATGGCTCAACGCCATGACCTTACCCAATTCAGTAATAATTTTGTTAAAAATAACAAGTTTTTGGATTCGACACCAATCAATTGAATACTAGAGTGACTAGTATCGAGGAAAAAAGTGGATATCATAAATCAGCCGGGAGTCTTAACTGTGGGTGCATGACGAAAATCGGCATTCCCGGCCAGGGCTTAGTTCAGCTCAGTTCGGGCCACCACATCACCAAGTTCTGACCTCCTCAAGAGTTAACTCCCCATCAAGTTCTCTCCAATCATTTCCGGTCCCAGATTTGCTACCCTGCTCCGCTTGGCAATACCCAACAGCCCTCATGATAGTGTCTTGAGGGACCTCTGTGATGGTGGCCCCCCGAAAGTGAGAACAGAAACGAGCCGCATAATTCTTCTCCGCATCTGTTCGGGCGCCATACTCCAGCTTGCAGCAGGCCGGAACGCGCTCGATGATGTACGACAATAGGGAGGTCCAGCGGTCAGTGCTGTTGTCGATATGACTTGGGTGGGTCACGATGGCAATACGAAGGCAGCCAAGGCGCACCATGGCTTGGAAGGGGCGAAAGTCTACACGCTGGTGGATCAAAGGGAAGCAGCCGCTGGCATCCAGAACGACAAAGACGCGGCGGAGACGAGCCAGGGCTGGCGGCGGCAGCTGGCCCGAGCCTATGACCGGAGACGCTACCAGCTGGCACTGCGGTAGATGATCAGCCTCAAAACATTGCGCAGTAGTAGGGCAAAGCACGGTACATTTGCTGGAGCAAAAATGGTGTTCTCCTGGTAGAGGACATCCTGGGCCTCGGCATTTATCTGACGGCAGGTGCGCAGCAGAGGCAGAACGAGGCCCGGATTAACGCGGTCTCTTTGGTATGAGTAATATATCCGTATGGCCGTTTCGGGTGCGGTCAGAGCATGCTCGTAGATGCGAATGCGGAGCTCAGCGGGAAGGTCGAGCAGGCGGAACGGTTTGGGTGAATCAAGCAGGTGGATCCCCACGGAGTCAGCTGACTGGACGCTGGAAGTGCTTCGATGCTTGCGAGTGAGATGTTCCGTTGCCTCATTGTTGTGGAGAAAGTAGAGGAGAAGGGTGACGTCTTTCCTTGATGGCGATGGCGGGAGAAAGGCGGGGCACACACGAGTCATGCAGCGGATGTCGCGTCGCCCCTTCGCCTGCGCGCTCTCTCCCATCGCAATTCACCCTCGCGTCTCCACTGTCTGTCTCACTTTCGCTCGGCTCCCTCCTTGACATCTATAGATGTCCGCATCAGCGGCGTGCCTTAGAACCTGGCCGACACCATTCAATGGAACGCAACACCGATTCTGCAGCATGGACGGCCACCGGCAATTCTGGCAAGCATGATTTCTGTCGTGTATGATATGATGCGCTCATTGATTACGAGGTCAGTTCGGATAATATTGCAACACGCGCCTACATTCATGGGCAGTCACTGCGTGTTCGCTTTCGGACGAATGCTTCAATTGCCCGTGTGAAATGGGCATAATCTCGGTGTAATACTTGGTGATGAACTGACCACAAAGACAGCCTCGCTTCACTCCGTCCAATCCGAACCGGTACCCAACCTACGTCCAGCTATCCAACCCTCCCCAACGGCCTCTTTTACGACTTCTCAATCTCGAGGACGTGCCGTTCACCGTCAACCGCAATCCGCTTCTTCTCCAAGGATGCCTTGACTGGGTTGGAAGCATGGAAAATGTCGTCAAGCTCTTCGAGCTACACCGGAACTTGTCAGCCAATTCTGCCATAGGCCCATCGGCACCGATGCTACTTACCGTGCGGTTCTTCGTCTCGGGGATGAGGAAGTAGATGACGATGGCCTGGAAAACGTCCCACACAGCGAAGATGATGTACGTCCTCCAGCCAATCTTCTCCATGGACACAGGCCATGCGTAGTTGTTCATGAGCATTGCTAAACACAGAGTCAGCAAGGGTCGATACCGCTCCCGCAAAACCGAGGCTTACCCAAGTTCATGACAAACGACGAGAAAGCCATGCCTTTCGCACGCATCTCGAATGAGAGCACCTCGACGGGCACCAGTTGCTGCAGAGGCGTGAATCCGAAGGCGAAGACGATGTTGAACATGAAGATGAACGCGACTGCTGCTGTTCCTGCCGCGTTGTTGGTCTCGTCCTTGGCTAGCGTTGCCGTCGAACCCGTAATGCACACCCAACAGATGGCGCACCCGATGTTGGCGAAGAGAAGCAATGGACGACGTCCGAACCATTCCACAGTCCTGGCACCAATCAGAGCCGTCACAAACTGAACACAATTCAGGATCAAGTTGATGTTCTTCTGTTGGAGTTCGTCGTGGTATCCCGCTGTATCCAGGGCACTGCTAAGGTAATACGACAATACCGCTGTTCAACCCAATTAGTTTATGTTGTGACATCGAAGGGAAGACCACTCACCATTTCCAGCCCACTGTCCGAAAACAACAATCACCAAGTTGCAGCACAGACGGTATACTGATGGCTTGTTGCGGAAAAGTGACCGGTAGTCCCACCAGCGCTTGTCGGACCCATCCATTTCAAGGTATTCTTCGTACTCCTGCAGCTGCAGCTGTACCCACACGCTGTCCGGGTTGTCATGGCCGTGCCAGTACGTTAACATCTGCCGGCATTTGTCGCGCTTTCCGCGAGTGTACAGCCAACGAGGCGACTCAGGCAGGATCCAAGCGAATAGGAAGACGACCCCGGCAAACAGAAGCTGCAGCCAGGTCATGATAAGCCAGCTGCTGTTGCCGTGCAAATTAATGGTGCCACGAGCCGTGCCACTAGCCAAGATAGAACCGGTGAACCTTAATACGCCGTCAGTATCTCTCTCTTTCTGGTTCCGGATGTATGCTCGTGCTTACCAGAAGGTGTTGTACCAAGCGGTCATTACACCACGGTACGCCGGATGCGAGATCTCAAGAACCAAGATCGGGCCGCCCGCCGTCATGAAGCTAACACCGAAACCAAGCACAAACCGACCACCCATGAACTGGGCGCGACTCGCATCAGTAGAGGTTGTTCCTTGGATGATGGTGCCGATGATGATCAGAGTGGCGCCTGCGAACATGCCGGCGCGACGGCCAAGCTGATCAAGAGATGGACCGACGAATGGCAGCGCAACGACACCTCCAATCGTGTACATGTTAGCGACGATTCCTGACCAGAGCCCTTTGTTGTCGATATGGAAGAACTCCAAGAATGCCGGAGTCTCCAGGAAGGAGTTCATCAGGGACCCATCATATCCATTTGCGGTCGAGCAAAGGAAGCCGACCAGGCAGGCAAGGTAGAGGATGAGCGACCTGGCAGCAAATGGCCTCGGAGGCTCCTTCAACTTTGCTTCCTCAAAGGCAGCCGTTCCGGAAATCACCTTGATCTCCTTCGGGCCGTTCAACTGGCGGCAGCGTATTTAAGGATTAGCCTTGACCCAAACACGCACCACGACACTTGAAATTTTTTCTTACCGACTCCTCGCGATGGGTGGTCGCATTCTTCTCCATATTTGCAGAAAATTGGAGCTCTCGTGCTGAAGGATGCATTCTGGAGATCCCGACGGGTATATATATTTTTCATGCATGGATTATCGCTCCCCAAATTCGCGGAGCGTGATTCTCCGCTGCGCCGTCAGCTGAGCCACTCGACCCGAATACAGCAGAGGACGCAGCCACGATCCGCACGAAAGGACAACCGGTCGAATTTGAAGGCTCCAGGCGCATGTGCATGATCCGTTCAATTCAAGATACCAACAGGCGGACTTCCACACTCTGGCCAATCTTACCGCGACCGGTTGCGCCATGAGGAATTCATAACGGCACGCGTCTCAGATGCAGTGGAACGACTAACAGGAGGCGTCATCTGGATGTTCCCGCTTGGTTAATTCAAGCATTCGTTAGACCACTTAGAAGCAGTACCGAGCGTTTGAGATGCGGAGAACCCCAGTCCGACTATTTGACATGGTACGTGCGTCCGGGGAAGGCTACCATGCAGGATTCAGCCCCCGGGATCGCGGCCAGAATTCCCGGGAGAGCTTCCTATACAGACATGCTTTTGAACAAAAGGCGCAGGGTTTCCTTTCTTTCAAACAGCTAAAGCTATCTCGCTTGGCTGACCCTGAGGATTTGGAGCGAACAAATTCGCACCTCTCCCAAGCCATCTCCTGGCCGCCAGCTCCTCCTGACGGCACCTTCCTGCCTTCGCTTATCCTGGCTCGAATCTGCCCTGGAACCACAGCTATACAGCTCGACCATTGGCTCATCGGACTCTGTCCTATTCCGGACCACTCGACTCCACGACACGGTTGAATATGCTGCGCCTGGTGCAGCTCATAGCCACTCGTCGTGGTAGGTCGCAAGAAGCATGGCACACCCAGTTCCAACTTGGCTCGTTGACGGGGAGTTGAAACTTTGTTACGAGGTCGGTTCGGAACGTATTGCAACACCTGCATACCTTCATGGGTAGTTGAAGCATTCGTTCTGATAGCTTTGACGTTTCTTTCAATGCACATCCTTGTCCGGACGAATACTTCAACTGCCCAAGCACAAAGAGTCCGTACTTGTTGTAATCTTTCACTGACAGATCATGTAACTGCAGAAGCTTGGCTGTTCAATTTCTGTTTGAATCAAATGTCGTTTTTTTTGTATCAAAGTTTTAGACCTTGAACCTTGGGCAAGCCGCAAGCTTGCGTGGGACTCGGCACGGATCCCACGGACATTAATTCCACAGAGCGCTTTATGATTCACCAAGACTCAAATTCATCAGGCACATTTGAATTAATCCTTTCTGCAGACATCCAAGAAAGAAGAGCAAACCATTTCCGTCAAGTTCTTACATCGAAAAACATTCGCACCACAAACCCTGCAGCAACCGCAAGAGCATCCGCCCCCGTACGCCTCCACGCTCTCGAAGTGCGATCAAATGGTCGACCTGGCCGCCCGAACCCACGAAAAGAAGCACACTTGCCCTTCGGCAACGCTGGAGCGGTACACCGTACAGGGGCCTCCGTCCCGTCTCGTCATTCTAAGTAAGCATCCGTCAGACGAATGACGGTAGATTACGGACGGTTTTCCCACGACGAGACGGGACGGCCACCACCCTGGGTAGGGCATAGGGCGGCGCTGGGGGAGACGCCGGACGTCGGGGATGAGGCGAAGGCGGCGCCGGCGGTGCCCGGCGAGGCCGTCGTGGCGTGCGCGCGGCGCTTCGCCGTGTACCCAGACGGCGCGCAGC
The DNA here is from genome assembly GCA_029906385.1 of Neofusicoccum laricinum. Taxonomy (NCBI): domain Eukaryota; kingdom Fungi; phylum Ascomycota; class Dothideomycetes; order Botryosphaeriales; family Botryosphaeriaceae; genus Neofusicoccum; species Neofusicoccum laricinum. Next base: position 1,871,739 of record CP123726.1, read on the forward strand.
ACGTAGAAGGGCAGCAGCAGCAGCAGCACCCAGAGGTCGGCCACCGCCGTTGATGGACCCACATCGAGCCCCGGCGTCTTTCGAGCTCACCGACCTGGCGACGCGCTTCCAGGCGCGTCCGAGAAGAGCTCCGCGAGCGCTGCTCCCAAGTCGCGCCTGGCCGTCCGGGACCTCTACCCGGACTGCGTTCGCATCCCGGACCGCCTGCGCCGGGTAAGGGGACGCGCAGAAGAAGGGGGCTTTGGCCGACGGTACTGTGGACGAGCCCAAAGAGTTCAAGGGAAGGGGTCTGCGCATTTTGGGCGTGTGTGGGAGGACATGGTGAGGAATGAGACTTACTTGTTGATATGGACTATGGGCGTGAAGCATTTCAAAAATGCGTGAGCGTGAAGTGTGGTCGATGAGGCTGGTAATGTTAGAGTCCAAAGGACTCGTACGCATAGTACTAGTTCAGGAACATCGTTTCGCCGCGCTACTATTTAGTCTCTCGTTTCTCGTAGCTCTCTCCACTCCTTAGCAACTTCTTCTTGTAAATAGAACGTAGCTGAATGTAAATTCACTATCGATTCCTAACAGGTAAACGACCAGAGCCTGGCGGAGGAAGCTGGTGGGGTTTGAGCCGGGCTGGGGCGGTAGCGGCAGGAAGGCGCGATGGTCTGCGACCGAAGCAAGGAATATGGTTGACAGAGTGAGTAATGATGGTCGCGCCCTTACTATCTGCGCAAGCGATGCCGATACCAGCCTTACCGTTCCTTTGCGCGCTACCCGTGAAGATGGCGACCTCTAACTGTGGTGGGGAGCTGGCTCGGAGCTTTGCCACTTCTAGAGACTCGATCTGGACGACTGGCCTGCCGGCCCACGGCATTCTCACAAACGGGCGGATCGTTTCGAGGTGCCCGACGTCGATATCTCTGGCCATCATCATTATCCGCTGCAGCGGGGACACGAACCTTTTGTTGGCCGGGTCGATGGCACGCTTCAGCTTCCAGAACGGGTGTTTCTGGGGCAGCGTATGGCAGTTGACCCAGAATCGAAGCAGTTGTTGGTCGAGGCGGATCTTGGCAGGTAGTATCGCTGCTTCGGCTTCGAGGATGGGCAGCGCGACCGTCCTAAATGCTCCGGTGATTGCTCTACCCGCAATTCTCTGCACTGTCTCGAGCGATTTTAGCAGTGGTGCAGTCATGACCGGCGCCCACACTGGAGCCGTATAATCTACCGCCGGGGCTACTGTGGCCAAGAAGAGCTGGCGCACGCTACTCGGCCGGAGGCCCTGTAGTCGCTTCAGCGCTAGGGCTGCCTGGATACCCCTCTTTGCAATCCTCCCCGCGTGAGCCTTGAAACGAAGTTCCTGGTCGAAGACGACGCCTAGAATCTTTGCTTCTACCTTTGGATGCACCTCTCTTCCCTTGACCACTATCGGCTCATCAGACCGTCTTTGCTCGTTCCGCGTGAAGTGTATAAGCGTTGTCTTTCCGGCTTTAAACGTCGCGCCGCTCGTCGCTTCCCACTCTTCGGCTCGAGCCACCACCGTTCTTTGGAGCTTTGCTACGTTCTCGCTTGCAGACGATCCCGTCACCCAGGCGCTATAGTCATCAATAAACATAATAGCTCCTTTACTCCTATTAGTTACGGACTGCACCAGGTCGGCGTTGAAGAAAAGGAATAGCATCGGTGAGAGAGGCGACCCCTGCGGAAGCCCTGCCTGCGGCAGGTCCATGACCCTAGATGTCTCGCCGTTTACCACCACAGAGGCGCTCCTGTTAGAGCAGAATACTTCTACCCACTTGACTAGCACTTCCGGGATCCTTCTTTGTCTAAGTCGCCGGAGGAGCACGTCGCGGGAGACGCCGTTGTAGGCACCCTTGACGTCGAACGACAGGAGCGAGAGAACCTTGCCTTCCCGCTACGCGTCGTAGATGCGCTGCTGCAGGACCGTTAGTGCCTGTACCGTAGACCGTTGCTTTCTGCCGCCAAAGTGGTTCTTAGGTAGTAGAGAGTGCTCCTCTACCAGAGCAGAGATCCTCTCTGCCACTACCAGTTCCAGCGCCTTCCCCAGCGTCGAGAGCAGCGAGATTGGCCTATATCCTTGCGGTACTTCCGCCGACCTCCCTGTCTTGCGCAGCGGAATAATCTTCGCGATACTCTAACGGCTGGGTAAGCGGCCTTGTAGTAACGATTCGTTGAACAGCTAAAAGACGTGTTTGCCAATCACTGGCCACAGCTCGCGCCATATAACCGCAGGAATTCCATCTACTCCCGGTATTTTAAATGGGCTGGCCCGGAAGATGGCCTCTTTTACTTCTTCTATTATCAGCGGTGCGTGTTCTATCTGCTCACCGAGGCTCTGAGTCGCCTCAATCTAAGTACTCTGTATTTCAGGGAGCTCCGGGAAGAAGTCCCTGATTAGCGTCTCCGAGATCTCCTCGTAGGATTCCGCGTAGCCGTCCTAGTGTTTGAGGCGTGTGATCCGGGCGAGGCCGCTGCTTCCTGAATCGGTGAGATACTTGGCCGCTTTCCAGATGTTGGTCGGCTCTGTGAGAAAGTCCTTCCAGTATCTCCGCCGCTGGCGCCTTATTGTGTCGTGGAATCTCTTCGCCGCTTCCCTTGCCTGTGCTTCTAAGCAGATATCCGGCTCTCCCCACCTTCGCCGTCCTCTCGCTTGGTTTCTAAAGAACGTAAACGCCCTCCGCAGCTGACTAAGGTCCGCCGTCCACCACTTCTTTACGTACGGTGACGGTCTCGCTTTGGGGATGCAGCGCTGGATGGCTGCCGATACTGTTTCGGAGAGCTAGTTAGCGAGGTCTTCGATGTCTTGGATATCTGGAGGTGGCTCTTCGCCGAGCTGCTTTCTCACCTCGCTTCTGACGGCTTCCCAGTTGGCGCTGCGGAACGTGTATTGCGATTCTAGTTCCTGATGGGGCACGTCTGTCTCAAAATGGGCCTCGATAGCCAGATGGTCATGCCCGTATGCCGTGCTGGCAGGTCCACAACCGCTCATCTCTTCCGTCAGTCGGGGCGACGCCAGGACGAGATCGATTGTAGACCTCTGTCCGGCCGATTCATACGTGACCGTGCCTCTAGGAAGCAAGCTCTGCAGGTGAAAGTCCTCTATAAAGTCGATTATCGGCGCACCTTCCCCGTTGCGCCGCGAGCTGTATACCTGATCACCTCCCCACAGTTGGTCGTGTCTGTTAAAGTCACCGCAGATGAGGAGCTCCAGCGCCCTATTAGTCTGGCTTCCTGCTTGTGTGATCGCTGCTCGCAGGTGCTCGAGCGCGCTGGTGAGTTCCGGGTCGTTCACGCTTTCCTTGCTGGCGACGTACACGGCTGCTACGAACACGATCCGGTCCCGTAGCGTAACGACTGCAGCTATGATGTCGGCAGAGGGTACTGCTATCTGCCTGGCTTGTGTGTCCTTACGGATCCAGAGTATTGAACGGATGGGATAACGACAGTACCGCGGTGTCGACGGCAGTAGTTGCTTCCAATATAAATGAGTGACGGGTGCTGCTACGGTCTCGCCGCCAGGCTCGCGAAAGCAGCTTAGCTCCGAGATGAACATGATGCTAAAGTCGCTAAGGTCTTCGTCGTTTAGTAGGCTATACTGCGCTGTTCCGCTCTTTCCTAGGTTCGCGTGAATCACTTTTAGCGGTCTATTCATTCCGCTGGCCGAGCATTTCGCGTAAGAGCTTGTCGTACTCCGGGCAGCCTCTATCGTCTGATCTATGCGGGCCGCCGCAAGCAGCGCACTTTACCGTCATCGACGAGCAGCCGTCTTCTCGGTGGCCAATACCCGCGCACTTTGTGCATCTTTCTTCCCCTCGGCAGCGGAACTGCAAGTGGTCGTAGCTCTGGCACTTGAAGCAGCGTCTTGGCCGTGGACGGTGCTCGAACACGTTGGTATACGCAGCCTCTCCGCCTACATCGATCACCCTCCTGGCGAGGAGTGCATCCGCCTCGCTCTTCTTAGCAAGATAGACCACCGCCGCCGACCCGTAGAGGCGGCCGCTTGGCTTGCTTAGCCAGCGGACTTGTGCTACTTCGACGTCGTTCTCAGCGCCGATTATCTGGCCTGCATCGGCGCGCACTGTGGTGCGGTCATCGTTTAGAACTGCCAACTTGTTAACGTTGTCTACTTTGACTGGGTGCCACTGCCGGCCCCGAATCCTCGCTCCCCGGAAGGCCGTCTCCAGCCATCCGAGGTTCGACCTGACGAGCTCTTCGTCCTCTTCCGTCCGGAAGAAAGCGCGCACCTTGGCCGCATCGCTCGGGTTCTTCGTGATCCCACAGCACTTGACCCCCTTTGTGGCCTCCTGACTCTCCAGCGCCGTCTGCAGACGCGCGCGGATATCCCCCGCGCTCGCGTTATCGACGTTGGCATTCGTGAGATCGAGCTCAATCGCGGGTGGCATCGTTCGAGTCGTAGATACGGTCGTATGGTTCGCGCGTACTAGGACAGCGGCAGTAGACGACGGACTGCTGTTCGCAGGTGTCGGCGGTCCTCCTCGAAGCACGTTTGCATACGTGGCGTTGATCTGGGACTGTGAGCTCAGATTCCTGCGCGTCGACTCCACCAGCGCGGCAATCTGCTTCTCCATCTTCCCCATACGCTCTTCCATCTTGGCCTGCGTTTCCTCAGACGTCTCGAGCACACTGCGTAGGCGCCTGATCTCGTCTTCGTTCCTGGCCACCTGCTCCGCGAGCTCTTCGTTGCGCTCGGTAAGCCGGTCGTTCTGCGCGACGATAATATTAAGCAGGCCAATCACGTCGTCCAGAGTCGAGTCGCTCGGCAGGTCGGATGCGGATGTCGCGCGAGCCCTGCGCTGTTTCGTTGGTTTGCCGGTGTGGAGGGCGCGATAGTCGGTTTGTTGAGCCCCTCGACGCGTAGCGCGACGCAACGCGCCGACGGTAGTGTAAGGGTAGTGTAGAGACTAGTGTAGGGGCGTTGAACTTAGAGATAAAAAAAAACACGTGATTACGGGCACGTGTGGTTGACAAAATCTGAAAGAAACCTTGCTCGCACACACTCGAGGACAAATTGCAGGCTTCAAGTGGCACGCTCAACACCAAAGAATGCCACGATACGGCCTCGGAGAAAGTAGGAACTCTCCTCCCCCATTCTAACAACCAGAAAATAGAAGATATGATGATACTTAACGGCTACCGAGACATCTAAATTCCTTCTCCGTCCAACATCCCAGCTACCTTTCCTCCCACAGACCAAACGGCCAGACGACTTGACCACACCGCACCCCGCTCTCCTACCAGAATCCATTGCCCCTGCCCGCCTTCCCGCCTGTGCATAGTGACGACCGCGCACCGGCATGCCCAATCAATGTACAAGATCCATCGACAGCAGACTGAGTTCCCTCCTCCGTCTCCGCCGTGTTTCCCCCACATTCTTCTGTCCGGCATCTCCCTCAGCTGTATCACAGGCCTGCCCCCGCAGTCGAGCTCATCTACGCAATCCGGTCCACCTGTACACCCCATTCCTTCCCCTCGTCCGCTTGCGTACCACACCGGTGACGTCACGTGCCAGAGCCGACAGGCGAATTATTCTTCCTCGGGACGGTCACGCAGGACTCAGCAGTCGCAGACCCGGGAGGCGTAACTGGGATGACGGACGGCTAACAGCGGGGAGCATTTTTTTGGAGGAACAGCGGCGGTAAAAAGTCAAGAACGTTCAGTTTATCAATCAATCAATCAATGAATCAAGAACGATGAGCTCCCGCCAACCACGTGACGCCCACATACAGTAGCCAAGCCAGTAATAACGACAAAAAGTGACGTACAAGATGATCTCGACGACAGCTTTGAGGAGAATACGGGAGAGAGAAATGGGAGACAAGTGTAACAAAAACACAAGCGTAAGAAGACCAGACTTAATTCTTTGTACACATCGCATTGCGCGCTTTTTTGCTTCGAGACATGCTGCGTCGGCTTGGAAGAGAAAGGGGGGCTCGGTAGGAAAAGAAGGGTCGTTACATGCGTCGTGGAGAAGGCCGGGTTTGCGCAAGGGTCAACTCGGACACGGGCATTCCGACCCATCCGGGCCCGGTTCAAGCCAAGATGAACACTCCGGACGGGATAGGAAACGACGCATGTGTGCCAAAATAGAGACCCATGTATTTGATGAATTAGCGCCTGCGTCAACAGGCAATGAAGAAAAAGAGATGAAACAATAGCCAGATTCTTCTTGATGAAGCGTCAAAATGAGCTGTTCAACACGATGCATAATGCCGCTGCTGCAGAGGTGGTATCGGAAGCGCCGGAGATAAAAGGGAACCAACGACAAAACGCCGGGAGCACAACAGCGCCACAAGCCCCGACGGAACCAAACGAGAATGCGGTAGGCGTACAGGAGCGCGCCTCGAACCACGCACGCCCATGCCGGGGATCCTTCTAAGGCGAGAAGCTCTGCGCAGGGATCTGGGGCGGTACAGAAGGCTGCTGCTGCCCTTGCTGCCCCGGCGGGCTCTGAGGGCGGGACCAGAAGTCCAGTGATGCGATCGTGTCCTCGCCCATTTCGTCTTCGTAAGCATACAGGATCTTTCAAGGGCCTAGTCAGCGTGGGTCCGTTCTTCACCAAACGGTAGGGCGACGGTTGGAATCTCACCTCTCTCGTAGAAGAGTGCAGCATCCTGATGTTCTTCGCCGTCAAGATATGAACCAGCATACCCGTCTCCATGTGCCTTATTTCGATAAAGCTGGGCTCGAAGGCAAGGATGTATGGATTGAAGATAGCAAAGGCCTGCGGCGTGCCCTCCCATGTGATCTTCCAGTCCGGACGCGCGCGCCAGCCGTTGCGGTTGACGAAGAACGAGAAGTCCGTGTAGCAGAGCAGGAACTCGGACGAGAGGCGCTCGATGTGGATGGGCTTGATGTTCTCGCGCCTTGCAACAAAGTCCAGGGATGTGTCTGCCTGATCCAGGAGAGACTGAGTCTCGAGGGTCTCGAGGGAGACGACTTCGAAACCCTTGGCACAGCCGACGCAAAGCTTCGAGCGCAGGAAGTGGATGGAAGTCGATTCGGTGGGAATGTAGAATTCCTGTGGCCAGGTTAATTGCAAAGCAAAAGGGACTTATTGGATGTCTGCATATGCGTACCTTGTAGGGCTTGAGCACATCCTGACCACCAGCCAACATTCTGGAGAAACCCGTCTTCTTTGACTTCTTCGCCATATTCTCCATAGGCTCGTAAACCTTGATAGTCGTGGAAAGCGCTGAAGTCTTGACGCAGCACACGAGGTGCTGGCCCACACATACACCAGCCTTGAAGAAGTTGGCGTGACAGATCTTGCGGCCCCTCTTTGATGCTGAGCCTTGGTTCTCATCCGGATCGAGAGCTTCCAGCGGGTATGAGTACATTGTCTTGTCAGACAGAACCAGGAGGATCTGGTGTTGCTCCAGAACATCGATTTGAGTGACGGCCTTGCATTCCAGAACCCGCTTCGGCTTGATCGAAGCGTCCCTTGGCCTGCGATCAGCAACGTAAACACCAAAGTCAGTACCATAGGCCAGTTTGCGGCCACCATCTGTGTATTGGTCAGCAAAAAAACCTCGACAACAGAAATGAAAATACTGACCAAGAGGCACACAGCAATTGACCTTGATGGACTGGTTGAAGAAACCTTCGCAGACAATGTCCTTGGTGAAGATATTGCTCCGATCTCTCAGGTTCCGTTGCTGCGTTTGGATGTGCTTCATCCATTTCTCCTGAGAAATCTGCGTCGATGCGTACAGAGTCTGCTCGTAACCGCCTTTGCCCAGGTGCTTGAACGTGATCGGGTAGCCTTGTTGTTTGTTCTCCGCTTTCGCTCCTGCATTAAGATTGGTTTTGTTGGCGGTAAGGCTCAAGCTGGATGAGGACCGTCTTGCCATACCTTGCTTGGGCAGAACCTCCTCCATCTGCGTGATAACCAGTAGCTCCAGTGGAATTGGCTTCTTGTACACCTTCATCTCCTCCTTCTTGTTGACCGTCTTTATCCGGACAAGCAAAACCGCGTGATCGAAAAGGTAGGCCTGAATGTCACTGGTATTATCCGTGGGAGTCTTCTTCAACGAACCCTTGAAGATGAGTTGGCGGTTCTCCTCTGTCAGCTTAAGGTCCACATATTCACCCGGACGGAACTTTAGATCCCTGTTGAGCTGCACCAAGTTGAAATGGTTCTCCGCCTTTCCGGACTCGATGTTGACCTTCGAAAGAGTTTCCTTGATGATCACAATGGCCTTCGGGATGTCATTCTTGTCTGGGTTATCGTCCGCCGTGTACTTCAGCACGTTCTCCAGCAACAGCGGGTAACGCGCCAATCTCGTGGTCGGCTTTGTGAGGTAGCCGTTGAGCTCCAGCTTTCTCGACTCCTTCATCCTCTCGACCTCCTCAACAAACCTCGCGAAGGCAGGATTCGTCTTTTTCTCATGCTCAAACTCGTACTTGCCAAAAAGCTGGTTGGCGCCGTATTTAATGAACGGGCCGAAATGCGGCACATACTCCAGGAAGATGTCGCCAACATTGGCCACAACAGGTTCCACCTGCTGCCTGCGCGTCAGAGATTCCGCAAGACGAGCATTGACCTTGTAGACTTCTTGGCAGTTTGAGAAGACCGTGCGAATGAACTTTTCCCGACGATGCTCGGGGATTGGTGATGTTGTGGGATTCCGCAGAGGCTTCATCCAAAAGTCGCGGAGATACTCCAAGTCCTTCACAAAGTCACGCTCGGTGTACATCAATTCGGAAATGACCTCCTGGCGCTTCTTTTCCTTCTCCGTGATACTGTCGGCGATCTCCTTCGAGACCGTCATAATCCAAAGCTTCTTCTCGTCATCGTTGTCATCGTGAAGACTGGTCTTCGATTCCTGTTTCTTGAGACCAGGTTGAGGCTTCAGGTTCAAGCGCGCCTGTTGTTCCAATCTTCTCGGGCAGGCAATGGAGTAGCACAGCTTGTCGCGCGTGCAAGTCGGAGAATAGCACTCCGTAAGCAAGGTAAAGACTCCGTTGACTTCGGTCGAATCCTCCATGAGCGTCTCGCGGAACTGGTAGACCTCGGCTTGCGAATCACGTAGCCGGTGCGCATAGGTAACTTCGTGGAAGAACTTTTGCGCATCCAGAGACCGGCCTAGGAGAAGCGCGAGATTCCTGTCAGAAGTTCTGATGATATACCCGATAAGCTCAACAGCCTCTGCGCCAGTGAAAGCGCTCTGGTACACCAGGCCGTCCTTGTCCTTCTCACCCAACACGACCCTCTCTCGGAAGACTTCTGCAACCCTGGACAATAGCGCTGGGTAGACCAACGGCCTCTCTCGGGCCGCGGGGGCACTTTGGCGACCAGAGCCTGATTTGGTAGGCTTCAGTGCATTTTCACCGACTTCGGACGGCGGGCAAATAGTCGAGGCCATGGACATGGTTCTCTGAGTGCTGAAGCTTCCCTGGCTTGGACTTCTAGTTTTGGTGCCGGGCTGAGGAACAAAAGGCTGTCCGGGGTAACCACCGCTCCCAGTGCGCTCCGGAGGCCCGCCGTTGGGCTCTTGTCTCGGCCGGTTTGGTATGACGCGCCCGCTCATTGTCTGCGTGCGTTCGTGATCGTGGCTGAAGGACGAGAGAGACATGGTCCTCTCATCGGACCGCTCAGGTACCACCCGTCCCTGCGCGGTTGTTCTAGCCTGGTTCACGTAGGGCGCCTGGCGGAAGGTGTGGGCGGGGTTCATGTTGTAGCCACCGCCAGGGGGGTACATCTGCGGACGCGGGGCAGAGGCAAGAGACTGCGAACGGTAGGCATCAGAGTTGAGGGCCGGGCCGGGGTGTCCTGGGGGAAATCTCTGAGGCAGCGGCTTGCTCGGGTACTGCTGTGGCGGCGGCATCCCGCGCGGGTCCATGCGCTGGGGCATATTGTACGGGCGGCGGTCAGGGCGTAGCGGCTGCGGCAAGTAGTGATTCTGCGGCTGGCCGCGTGGAGGAGCTGGTCCGTCTGGAGGACCTCGCGGCGGAACGTAGCCGTTGGGCTGGGGCGAGCCGTAGCCGTTGGCACCGGGTCTCATGGGCGGCATCCGCTGCATCATGTCTGAGACCTGCGACGACATGGTTGCGGCGCGGTCAGACGGGCGCTGGAAGGACTGCGAGGTCATTGTCTGCGAGCGGTCGGCCGGGCGGGCGCCGAAGATGTTGTTGAAGGCGGCATCGCGCTGGAAGTCTGAGGTGTGGCCGTAATTGGCAGGGCGACCGTACTCCCTCCCCTGCTGAGCGCTGTAGTCTGCCATGTGGAGCTAGCCAGCACGGCGATGTGCGAGGAGCAGCGCGGCAGCCCGCTCCTCAGCGTGTGCGTGGTGGTTGTAGGGCCCGGGGCGGGAGTGAGGGATGGCGGAGGCAGGAGTGGACGGGGCGGCGTCGGCGGCGATGACCCTGCAGCGATCGACAGGACGCGCTCGGGGCGGCTGGCTATGGGGGACTGCGGTCCTGCGGGCGTTCAGCAGCAGCAGCAGCGCGCGGCGGGAGGCGGGGAGCAGTGCGACTTGTCTGGTGCTGCGGTGCTGGTGCTCCTGGGGGGGCGGCCGGGAGAGCAGGCGTGGTCGCGGCTGGGGCACGATATCTGTCGTTTTATGGCTGAGGGGGCCCAAAGGTGCGCAGGGGCAGGGCCGTGGAGCTGGCGGGCGCGGCGGATAGCAATGAGCGGGGGGAGAGAGGCTGAAGGGAAGTCGCTAGATCCGTCGGCCTTGGACTGAGTTGAGGGACTAGAGGGTAGAGGGCCTGGGGTTGTCTCGCGCGAAGAACGCTCCAGGGCTAAGGCGCCGCGTGAGTGCCGCCAAAGCGTCCTGTCCAACCTTCGGTCCGCCGACGAGCCCAGCACCTCGCAGCTCGCCAGCAACGCCCCATCAACACCGCACCTGCCGCGCATCCACGCCGCCGCCCTCGCCATCACCTACGCCGCAGCTGCACCCCGAGCCTGCACCCGCCGCCATGGAGTCTGATCTGACCCCCAAGTTCGCGCCCTTCTTCGGCATGGTACGTCGCCCACACAGCTTCCAGCGCCGCCAGCACCCATGCTAACACGCTCCAGGGCGGGATTGCCTTCGCGGTAAGCTCTGTCTCCGCTGCATCGGTCCGCTAATCTCTCTAAAACCGCACTCAAAGATGATCTTCGGATGTACGTCGCCCTCGAGCTCGAGCAACGCAGCACCCGCTAACAACCACACCAGGCGTCGGCGCCGCATATGGCACGGCCAAGTCTGGCATCGGCATCTCAGGTGTCGGCACTTTCAGGCCCGACTTGATCATGAAGGCAAGCACCGCGGTGGTCCTGCTGCGGGTGGTCGTGCGCTGACAGCAGGCAGTCTCTCATCCCCGTGGTCATGTCGGGTATCATCGCGGTCTACGCGCTCGTCATCGCCGTCCTCATCGCCAGCGATATGGGCCCCCCGCCGCAGCAGAACTACAGTCTATTCAGCGGCTTCATGCATCTTGCATGTGGCCTGTCGGTCGGCTTGACGGGCACAGCCGCTGGGTACGCGATTGGCAAAGTGGGCGACATGGTGCGTCTGGCGTCACGACATTACTTCTGGAGCGCAGCGCTGAAGGCAACAGGGCGTCCGTTCGTACATGCAGCAGTCGAGGATCTTCGTCGGCATGGTTCTGATTCTCATTTTCGGCGAAGTCTTGGGTCTTTATGGGTATGCACCGAGCGTCGTGAGACCGAAAAGGCAACAGCTGACGTCTTGACAGACTCATTGTCGGCCTTATCCTCAACACTCACAGCAAGGGTTGATCCACCATTCCGATTGGGCGTGCGTGGGTTCGCGGTGTATTGAACAGATCCCTGCTAGCCGGAGAGCTGGACTGGGAGAGCACCAGTCTGCCCACCAGCTACGTTTCACGGAGTCGAAATCTGAACAGCATTGAAGAAAGGGTGGGCGATGCTGCTTTTGGCGTCTGGCGTATCGGTTCCCTCGCCCCACCGCAGCATCGGCGCAAGGCAGAGGGCGGGTGTATATACACATGTACCACGCTCCAGCCAATGTACTGTACTTTACACGGACGGAATTAGAAGGAGTTCAGGGTTGACGTGGTGAATAAATGCAGTGCACCGCCACGGAGCTACCTCAGAATCCCAGTGCAAAAATAGAGGCCGAGCGTTGCGCTCACTCGTGCTGGGCAGCACTCGACGGACCATGGCTGGGTCGGGCAGGGCGGAGCGTGACGTTGCTGCCGACTAATTAAGCTCTGGAACAAGCCGGCCACATGGCCGGCTCCTCTATATTTGTCGAGGCTCCGGTGGATGCAGCCAACGCCAGGCCTCGTCCAGCCACGGCCAGGTTTTGCGGGCGTCTGGTCGCCGTGGAGCACGGCCGTCCTCTGGCGTCTCCAAGGCGGGCCGCACGTGCGTCATCTGCACGGCTGCCGCTGGGCCCCCACGCCGCTGCAGGCGGGCGGCAGGGTCGAGCAGCTCGGTCAGCAGCCGCAGCAGCGTGCGTCTGGGGGGCAGAACGTGCGCAGTATGGGAGGCTCGGGGCACTGGAAAGCTGCGGAAGCCAGAGCTGGCGGGCAGGCTTCGGGCTGGGGCGGTGGGCGGCTTGAGGACCCTGTCAGCGGCTGTCAGATGGAGCGTCATTGCTGAGATTCGCGCCGGCTAAGGGCCCCTCTATCAAAACACAAGCACCCAAATCGCGACCGCCGCTTTGCATCGCCCTCCAGCCCGCAGTCCTCACCACCAAGCAGCCCCACCGCCCACCCGCCGCTCCACCGCGCCGGCCGCCTTCTCGCGCGATGTGCTGAGCGCCTCGCTCACTACGAGTCCTATCAGCGCTTTCCTCCGCCCGCAGAGCCTTCGTCGCCCGCCGCGCATCGGCCATGGCCGCAGCCGCGATGCACCACCTCGTCCCGCACAGCATGCGCAGCTCGCACAACGGCGAATCGCACCACCACTACCACCCCGAGAAGATGACGCAGCGCGAGCAAGAAAAACAACATCTCGCCAACTGGGAAGCTGAGAGGGAGCCGCTCGAGCCCGACGTCGTCGCCCAGGACCCGGCCAAGAAGCGCGTCGGCCACTCGTCGCGATTCCTGCGATGCGAGGACTTTGAGTTGATAAAGACCCTGGGCACCGGTATGCGCAACGCCTGCTCTCCGCGCGGCGACACCAACGCTAAGCCTGTGCCTTATTAGGGACGTTTGCGAGAGTCTGGCTTGCGCGCCTGTCCAATCCTCGCCAGGGCGACGAGGACAAGGTCTTCGCGCTGAAGATCCTCCGCAAGGTTGACGGTATGCGCCTCAGACCGCCCCACTAGCCAACCGTTGCGCCTGACACCAAGCCAGTCATTCGTCTCAAGCAGGTCGAGCATGTGCGCAACGAGCGCAATGTCTTGGCCGCCGTTGCCGGCCACCCGTTCATCACAACCATGGTTGCAAGCTTCCAGGACCATGACTCTCTCTACATGCTTGTCAGTGCGCCGCTACCAGGTTTCAAACTTGCTTTTGCTAACCCTACCCCGCAGCTCGACTACTGCCCCGGCGGTGAGGTTTTCAGCTACTTGCGCCGAGCACGCCGGTTCAACGAGGCGACCTCTCAATTTTACGCTGCCGAAATTGTGCTGATATTGGAGTTCCTCCATGAAAAGGAAGGTGTTGCTTACCGAGACCTGAAGCCCGAAAACATTCTCATAGACGCCGAGGGACATCTCAAGTTAGTAGACTTTGGCTTTGCAAAGAAGGTCGATAATAGTCAGTCTGCATTGCCTCCCGTCTACCGACACCGCTAACTTTCCCGAAGGGGAGACGTACACATTATGTGGCACTCCTGAATATCTTGCACCTGAAGTGATCAGGAATACAGGTAAATGCCTATCGTTTAAGTTTTTCTGGATGATCGACTGACCAAAGTCAGGCCACGGCTGCGCCGTTGACTGGTGGGCCTTTGGCATCCTAGTCTACGAATTCCTCGTGGGCCAACCTCCTTTCTGGGACCAGAACCCTATGAAAATCTACGAGCAGTATGCCTTTTGAAGCTTTGGTTTGTCCTTGATTCCGTGCCACTGACAACGTCACTCCCAGAATTGTCGAAGGCAGAGTCCGCTACCCGTCTGCCATGTCTCCAGATGCACGCGACTTGATCGGAAAGCTATGCACGGTCGACACGTCCAAACGGCTTGGAAACATCAAGGGTGGCGCTGCGGCAGTGAAGTCGCATCCCTGGTTCCGACACATCGACTGGGATGCGCTGTACCACCGCAAGGTGCAGGGCCCGATTGTACCACATCTTCGCGGGCCTGCCGATACGCGGAACTTTGACGAATATGACCCCGAACCCGAAGGTCGGCCGCCGTACACGGACGACATGGCCACGAAGTACGATCAAATGTTCAAGGACTTTTGAAGAAAAGAAGATCACGAGGCATGAAACCCCAAAAAGAAGGTAGCGAAAGGAGTTTGCGGAGAAGCAGATTGTGAGGAGGATGTGAATAATGGTCCGTGACTGCGCAAAGAGCAGAGGCATAATCGCATTGCCTACGACGACTACGAGCGATCTCTGTACTCAATGGTGTTTTTATTTTTTTTCGGGAGGAACGGGTTTGGGCGGCTTGATACCTTTTGAAATCATCACGTACATTGGGTACAGCATTAAATACTTGTTTTCTTGTTTTCATTTACACAGCGGACTCTGTACAGTGTACTTAACAGCTCTTAGGCTCTAGTCCTCTCCTTTACCCGAGATGGGGCCACAGTTGGTAGATGTGAGAGTGGGGATGACGATCAGATACGATGAATGAATGTGAGGCGTTCAGGCTGCTTCCCTACCATCGACAAAGAGCGTTCACCGCCGGTTGCAAAGATTGGAGTTGATGTTTGATCACCAAGTGATACTCGACGCGATTACCCCGGCATAACCACTTGAGCCCGCACGGCCGTAAGATGGGCTCTTGAGGCATTTGTCTTGTGGGATGAAACATAACTGTTACGGGCCCAAAGTTTCTGGCCAGGCTCGTCGAATGCGATGCAGCGCAGGGCCGTGGGGCCTGCCCAATTTTATCAGGCCGTATGTTGCTTTCGGAGTTTAAGGCCAGCATCGCCAAATGGCCGGCGCGCCGACTGCATGCGTTATGATGGAAGTTAGGACTCCAAAACAAGTTCGCTGAGAATGCAGAAAGCGCGGTTCCGTGTGAGAATTGTTCATGCGCAAGAGTGACAGGCAGGATACGGCACGGCTCCGTCCGAAGTTTCGATGCAAGAGATTCTTCATGCGATGTCGGGCGTGGGCAAGGTTGGCCTGAGTTGCGAGGTTGGTGAGCGTAATGCGGCTCGATTGGCTGCTGCTTTGACCAACTGAGGCGGGCGAATATCTGTAGAATCACGCTCGATCCTCGAATCCACACCGGTAGTACACGGCCAGGGCCTAGATAGACGGTATCGCACGAGGGCGTATCTGGCGCCAGCCGCAGTCCCCAAGTTCCCCGCTCTGGCAGGCCGGCGTGGGTACTACAGCGGCAGTGCAACGGAGTGGTGTAGGGATCCGTCATGCAAGATCGATCTTAGTGTCTCAACAACGGGCGCACCGTCCCATCACTTTTAGATCAGCAGGCGGGGGACTGTAGAGGTTGGTGTAAGCGTGCAGACGGCGGTTGCGGGATACTGGATTAGGCAGGTGGTGTAGCCGCCCAGAGCGACAGCGCCCACAGCGCGCACGCCTCGCTTTCGCCCGAGCTGCCGGAACCCCGCATCGTCGCCAGCCACCAAGATCCACACACACAGGGCCGGCAAGCTGCAAGCCATGTTGCTGTTACCCGAGGCCGCCGGCGTGACTCCTCGCTGTCCAAGGACCCAGCTGTCGGCCATCCATGTCGCCTCGCGCCCAAAAACATGCTGCGCAGCACGTTGGCTGGCTGGAGGCCGGCCTCCAGTAGCTTGAGAGCGTCGCCGTCGTCCCCCGTTGCCGCCGCCAGGTCCCGCCTTCTGCGCCAGGGAAACCCGAGCTGTCTCACCCCGACGTCATCGCAACAGCTGCTGCTGCGCCGCCGCGGACTGTTGACCCAGGCTTTTGCGAGAGGCCCGACTGAGGTATTTGGTCCATTTGGGAGCTTTGAGGAGCACCGTGGCTTCTGGCTGACTTGAGGCGCCGCGTGTAGCCGCCACTGCTGGAACAGACGGTGGGCGACCATTTCGCCGCGATTGTGGCTGACCATGGTGATCGTCCTGCGTGAGATCTTCCAAGCTCATTCTTTTTTCTTTTTTCTTTTCTTTCTCCGCTCAGCTCAATGGTGCTGGGAGACGTGCATTTGCTGAGACGGACCCTCTAGCGTCATATCCCGACACCAGCAAGCCCAGCTGTCCTATGATGGCCTCGATCGAGCGAGCAATGCTCTCGCCCGTGGCCTGCAGAGCCTTGGCGTGAAGCAGGGTGATCGTGTTGCTGTGTCCTTGGGCAACAACATTGAATATGCAACAGTAAAGCTACCCATTGCACTTCTGCGCCTGTAGATGAATTAACAAGCAGGCGTCTAGGCCACGTATGCGCTCTTCAAACTCGGAGGAATTCTCGTGCCCTTGAATCCAGCTTTCAACGCTGCTCAGGTTGTTTCCGCGCTTGCCCATCTTGAAGCCTCTCACTTGGTCATTGGAACCGAGACGAACCTCCCCCGGAAGGATCCACGGTCCAATGTCCCGCTATTGACCCATTTACTTCCGAATCTACGTTCAGGGAGCACGAGGGTGGAATCCGAACTTGTCCCCTCTTTGAAAGGCGTTGTCATCGTGAACAACTCCGGCGGCCGCATCAATGTTGATGATTTTTCTTGCTTGACAAAGTTCCAGGATGTTGCGGCAAAAGGAGCGGATGCCGAGAGATCATTACCAGACCAGGGACTCCACCCAAATGACATCGTGAACATCCAGTTCACATCCGGCACGACGTCCATGCCAAAAGCAGCATGCCTGACGCACAGGTCGATTCTGAACAACGGCAAGAGCATAGGCGATAGGATGCTCCTCACCCCCGAGGACGTCGTCTGCTGCCCCCCTCCTCTCTTTCAGTAAGCCACACCCTTTCCCCCCGCCTCCACACGAACGCCCCTCTCACAGGCCCCCTCACAGCTGCTTCGGCTGCATCCTCGGCTACATGGCCACCGCCACCCACGGCTCCGCCATCGTCTTCCCCACCGAGTCCTTCAACCCGGAAGCCGCACTGCGCGCCGTCCAGGAGCACCGCGCCACGGCGCTGTACGGCGTGCCCACCATGTTCCTGGCCGAGCTCGAGCTCCTCGCGTCGGGCGCCGTGCCGGCCACTGGCCTCAACCAGCTCCGCACCGGCATCGCCGCCGGCAGCTCCATCCCGGCGGAGCTGATGCGCAAGCTGCACCGCGTCCTCAACCTGACGGAGCTGACCATCTGCTACGGAATGACGGAGACGAGCCCGGTGTCGGCGATGACGACGACGGACGACCCGTTGGCGAAGCGCATCGAGACGGTGGGCCGGCTGATGCCGCACGTGACGGCGAAGGTGGTGAGTCCGGTGGACGGGACGAGGGTGCTGGGGGTGGGCGAGCGGGGGGAGCTGGTGGTGAGCGGGTACCTGACGATGAAGGGGTATTGGGGCGATGAGGGGAGGACGGCGGAGGTGCTGGTGCCGGATGAGGAGGGCGTGATGTGGATGCATGTAAGTGCTCCGGAGGACCGTCGTGGCAGGCCGAGTGCTGTGTGTGGGTGCTGATGTGCGTGTTTGCAGACTGGGGATGAGGCTTCGATGGATGCGGAGGGGTATGTCTCTATCACCGGCCGCATCAAAGACCTTATCATCAAGGGCGGCGAGAATATTCACCCCCTCGAGGTTGAGAACTGTCTCCTGTCGCATCCCGCCGTTTTCGAGGTCTCGGTCGTCGGCCTTCCGGACGAGCGGTATGGCGAGGTTGTGGCGGCGTTCGTGGTGACGCATGAGGGGATGAGCGTGGAAGGGGATGAGGTCAGAAGCTGGGTGAGGGAGAAGTTGAGCCACCATTTGGGTGAGTTTCCCTCTTGCAGGGGATACGAGAGCGATTTGAACGTGTGCTAACTGGTGCGTGTGATGGCAGTGCCGAAGTACGTGTTTTATGTGGACACGTTCCCGAAGACGGCCAGTGGGAAAATCCAGAAGTTCAAGCTGAAGGAGACGGGGATTGCGCTCGTGCAGGATGGAAAGGGGATGGAGTAGGTGAGGCGAATAGTGGATCAGATGAAACGCATACTCGTGGTCAATTGCACCCAACTAATCACCGTGGACCGTTCTTGATGTTTGATAGATGTACACCTTCCCATGGCTTGCTTGCAATAAGCGAGGGACAAAATGGACGGATATGTGGTTGAACCTTTAGAACAACACACTTACCAATATGGTTTATTGACCACTCTGCATATCATATCTACCCTGATCCGCAATTATGGAAATAGTGACCTCCTAATGTGCTGAGATCCTGATTCCACACGGGATGGATAAACGTGGGTTGGATTTTGTTTTCCCCTCCTCTCTATCTCTTGATCCTCAACCAATTCTCTTCATACTCTACAGCTTGCGTTACCTTCAAGACTTTAAAATGTCGCAGTCGTACAGCACCGCAATATTTCTCGCACTCCAATCTTCCAACATTTGACTATAACGATATTCACACGGCATCCCGGAATTCAGAACTTCCCCGCTCAAATACTCTGCTACACGCCATTTCTTCACCTCCTTCCTTCCTACCATATCTGCAAACCCCAACACTTAGTGCTTAAATAGCCCTTCACCTACCCTCCGACCCCCACGCCACCTGAACACCTAACAACCAACTCAACAACGCCGCGCCACTGCAACACCTTCCAACCTCCCACCAACCACAGTCTCAACTCAACCATCACATACCCACCGAAACCTACCCCACCAACAACAGAATGCCCGCTCCAGACACCGACCTTCCCGGCCACACCCCTCCCACGCCGTCAACCCTCCGCTCACCGACCGCACCCCCCACCACAACCGCCTACCCGCCCTCACTCACACCCGCACCACCCGACCAGCCCACCACTCACCCACAACCCCACCTGCCGGCCCTCCTCCACCCGGCGCTCCGTCACCCCAGCCGCGGTCCGACCCCCGCTCCTCCGCCCGAGCCCGCCGGCAGCTCCGGTCCCGCGACCGACGACGCGATGAGCAGCGCCGCGAGGAAGGCGGCGGACAAGATGCGCGCGGAGCTGCGGAGCGGCGGCCGCGGCGGGAGCGAGGATACGGACGGAGGTCGAGAGGAAACCAGACAGAGCAACGAGGAGCGTCGGCGTGGAGCGTCTGTCCCGGTGCTTCGTCTTCGTCCACCTTTCCTGCCGTCGGACGGGTCGGGTGCGGGGTCGAGACTGACGCTCGAGGAGCATGTTCGGCTCAGGGAGGCTGTGGCTGCCGGCAGAGGGGATGTTGGGTCGGGTGACGGGGCGGCTTCTGAGAGCGTGGGGTCCTCGCCTACTTTTGAGGAGCAGATGGCTAGGCGGAGGACGGGTTCTTGTGCGAGGGTCGGCCGTGGTGGTGGTGGGATGCTGGAGAGGGGGAGAAGCGTTGGGTCTTCAGCGAAGGGAGAAGATGGCCGCACGGAAGGTCAGGGTCTGAGGGAAGAGTTCGGTTTTACGACTCCATCATCACCACTGAGACGTGGTGGCCATGAGTTGCAATTCGTGGGGGTCAAGGATACTGCGGAGGTGGAGGGTTTCGGACAGCCGAGGACTGTGGAATCAAGGGAAAGAGTGATGGTGAGGCAGAGGGGGCCACGGTCTTTTGAATCAAGCCCCAGGGGCTGGAAAACTAAGCCGACGACCACTGGAGACTCAAGGTTGATGGAGGCAAGAAACCCGGGGTTGGACGCTAGCGCAAAGTCGAAGAGCACCGTGGAGGGGGGAAATATCATGGCCGCAAAGAGTACAGCAAGGTCACTGGCCGTCACATCATCGAGGAACAGCACTCCTGCTAAAACAATCACTCAGGCAAAGAGGCTAAGGGGTTCTCCTGTCTCTTCAACGCCCGGACCGGCGGGGAAGAAGCAGAGAACCGAAGTTACAGAGACGGAGGTGCAGCAGGCAGTGCATTCTGCCTCAAAGAACCTTTTCTCTCAGGCTCAAATGCTCTTGGACGGCCTTCGGGCTCAGCAGGAGGAGTTAGATCATAAGGATAGCTTGATAAGAGCTCAGAAGAAGTTGATCAAGGACCTCGACGAAGAAAAGAAAGAGGCTCTTGCGCTCACTGCCCAGTCTAGCATAAAGACGGATCAGCTCAGCAAAAAGTCGGCGCAGCTCCAGCAGACATCTGGCCTACTGGATACTGCAAGTAAAGAGAAGGCTACGCTCAAGAAAGAGGTCGCCCAGCTCAAGAAGCAAATCGAGATATTGCAAAAGAAGAAAGAAAAGTGGGACAACCATTGCAAAAGGCTCAACGAGACAATCGGCGGCCTCAGAGAGGACATCGGAAAAGGGTCTGCAGAAAGAAAGGAGATCAAAAAACAAGTTACCTTGCACAAGAACGAGGCCGAGTCTTCCACGAAGAAATACGAGTCTTCTGAGAATAGGGTAACAAAGACCGAAGAAAAGGTGGCAAAAGTTGAGCAGGAGCTCAAGAAAATGAAAGAGGACCGAAAGGCATACATAAAGGAAGGAAGAGAAGTATTGGCCAGCTACAAGAAAGAGACTAGCGAGGCAAACAAAGAACTCAAAAGATCTCAGAATGAGAATGGTAAGAAGGACGATGAGATTGAACATCTCGAAAGAAAATTGGGGAAGCTCGAAGAGAGGCTCGAGAGGGCGAAGGACAAGAGGGCTCCCTGCGAACTCTGCACAGACAGGGTGAACGCAGCTGCCTTGCATTTGACCATGGAGCTTTGTGAAGACCAAGCCAAAGGTCACCAAGTCTCTTCGGCAGTGCTTCACCGAATCCTCGGGAGGTTGATGAGGAAGTACCCCGCACTCAAGGACAGACGTGAAGTCGGCCGCGAGTTCGTCTTCAAGAAACCGCAATTCTTCACCAGCCAGGAAAATACCAATGGATCGTCAGGAGCAAGTGGAATTTCTTCTGGAGTGGGTATTTCCAGAGGCGGACTTTGCGGTATGTGTGGCAACGACGAAGTCACAAAGGCGATTTACTGGATGGTGGAGGCCTGTCAGAATCCTCAGAGCCCCGAGTTCTGGAATACTGAGCTTATAAAACAGGTCTACGCTTGGTCAGATGCAGACCCAGACTTGATGAAGAGATGCCAAGCAGGATGCGAGCTTGTCAGGTCCTCTGAGGCAGACACCGAGGAAGATGTTGAACAGGAACAACAAGATCAGCAGGGAGACGAAGTAGCCAAAACTACTTCTCAGCTGCTCAGCCGGGAGACAAAGCAGGAGGAAATGTACATACTTCTCTTGAGAGCGCAGCAGACGGTACAAGCCTCTCACGAGCATGGCATGCCCCTTGCAGAGCTCGGCGGAGCATACAAAGACTACAAACGAACGCTGGACGGACGACAAGGAGATGGAACCAGCAAGTGGAGCCTACAAGACAGGTTGGATGAGGGTATGAGATTCCTTAAAGAGCGTGCGAAGTATTGGGCTGAGAGTCCCGAGGATCGGGTTGTGGAGACCGGGGAGAGCGACGACTTCACCAGATTGACAGTGGATATCCCTCCACAGATTGTCCTGCTCACGCAAGATCTGGCGAGTAAGAACGAGGAGCTTGCTGAATTACAGGAGAGGATGGACTTGAGTTATCAGCTCAGTACGGCAGCAAAAATTGCGGGATCTTCCGACACTCTTCCAAGCCAGTCTTTACAAGATCACTATGGTGTGCCACTCGTAGCGCCTGGAGCCCCACTGGTTCGTCCTCCCACGCCTACCGAATGGACCACACGAAGCTATCAAGGCGTTACACGGTTTCAAGAAGGCGTTGAGAGAATCTGCGGCAGAGATGGTTATGGTTCGAGTGGTGATGGAGGAGTTCCGGATAAACTTACAAGCCAAGGATCGCTTGGAAGTACTTCGATGGATGAGGTAAGGAACGCGCGAGCTCTTGTTTCGCCTGGTGGCCCGGATATAGTAACTGACGAGAAGGAGAAGGAGAGCCATGACTGCCGAGACCGGGCTCGACCTGCTTATGCGAGCCAGGAGAGTGACAAAATGTTCGATCCAAGCCAGCAAACTTTGGCTTCGATGATGAATTTGGGAAGGAACTTGGAGACAGCACCCATGGCTTCGGGATCTTCTTCGACGTCTACAGCTCCCTCCACTATTGACTGATACGTCTTTTCTTTAGCGGTTACTTAGCAAAAAGGCGGCACCACAACCTTTTTCTTCTCATGCAGCAAAGAGGAAAGCAAAAGTTCTCACTGCTCTTGGTACGATGACAGGGGCGGAAGGAGGCCATAGAAAATTAACCAGGAGTTTTACACAGAGATTTGATAGAAATCTATTACAAAAACATGCAACAGGAGAACTGGATGAATGTCCAAGTACTCCGTGCGGAGAGGAATGACGTGTGCGGACGGCGCTTATCGATAAGAAGTCGTTGCCGCGGCGACGCAAGGCGCTAGGGCGGAAAAAGAAGCCTCACAACGCCGCGCCGCCTCCATCCCTCCCGCCAACCTCGCACCTCTCCCACTACAGCCACGACCGCCCACCATGGCCCGCATAAAGACAACCTACGGGAAGAAGCCGAAGGCGAACACGACCTTTGCCCCCTCCACCGGTTTCTGGTCGAGCCCAACGTCAGAGTCGAAATCGAAATCCGCATCCGCCGCCGCCGTGGATGATGTCACAAGCGCCATCGAGACCCTGGGTGTGCGCGAGAAGGCGAAGCCGGCGAAGAAGGAAACCCAGAGGAAATACAGGGCTCTGCAGGCCATCGACGGCAATGTCGCGTCGCCGGCCAGGCGGAGAGAGAAGGACACGCGCTTGAACGCCGAGGACAAGAAGCCGGCCGAGGGCGACGGCGCGAAGAAGACTGCTGCGCCAAAGACGCCCCAGAGAGTGAAAAAGCTGCTATCAAAACGGCCTGAGGAGGACCCAGAGCAAACACTGCACAGCGGGCGCCGACGAGGGGGGAAGCGCAACATCCCCTCCATTATCCTCGACGACGACGACGACGCCGCCGCCGCCGCAGACGAAACAGCAGCGGCCTCAGAAACCACGCCCGCCGCGCACCCGCGCAGAGCCCGAGCGCTGTCCAGCCCAGCGCCCGCCCTCGACCGCCCCAAGCCGTCCTCCTCGCACCACCACCGCCGGAGCAAGTCGCCCTCGGTCCTCGTCACCGCCAAGCCGGCCCCCGACCCGCTCGTCGCCTACACCAAGCCGCTGCTCCGCCTCTGCGCCGACCGCGCAGGCCGCAGGGCCCCCACGCCCTTCGCGCTCTGGTCCGCCTCGCTCGAGCCGTACTTCCACGTCGCCAAGATCGCCGAGGCCTCGTACGGCGAGGTGTACCGGCTGGCGCTCAAGCGCGCACACCCCGGGCTCAGCGCCTCGGACGAGTCGGTCCTCAAGATGATCGCGCTCAAGCCGCCGGCTTCGGCGCGGCCGCCGAAGAAGAAGGGAAAGAAGACGAAGGCGGAGCGCGCGCTCGAGGAGAAGATCGAGGGGATGAGCGGCGTGGCGTCGGTGGCGGGTGAGATCCGGCTGCTGCAGCGCATGGCGCACGTGCCGGGCTTCACCAACTTCCGGGACGTGCGCGTGCTGCGGGGTGCGCCGTCGGCGGCGTTCGCGGCGGCGTGGGCGGCGTGGAACGAGGGGCGGGACGAGGGCCGGCGGAGCATCTTCCCGGACCCGGGCAGGGCGGGGAGTTACGACGACGGGCAGCTGTGGGCGGTGGTGGAGATGCAGGACGCCGGGACGGACCTGGAGACGGTGCGGATGGAGGACGTGGGCGGCGTGTTTGGCGTGTGGGATGCGTTTTGGAGCGTGGCGCTGGCGCTGGGTAAGGGGGAGGAGGAGGCGAGGTTCGAGGTGAGCGCGCGCAACCCCCGGAGGGGGTTTTTTTTTTTTTTTTTGAGGGATGGAGTGGAACTGACGACCGACTGACCAGCACCGCGACCTCCACATGGGCAACATCTGCATCCGCCCCGCCAACGCCAACCGCCCCATCTCGGCTCCCACTTCCGTGACCGACGTCGCCCGCAACCTCGGCTTCACCGGCCTGGAGAGCACCATCATCGACTACACGCTGTCGCGCGCGCAGATGACGCACCCCGCCGCCAGCCCCGACCCGGAAGAGGACGAGATCGCGTTCCTGGACCTCGAACTGGACCCGGCCGTATTTGAGGGCGACGCCGACGAGGAGTACCAGTACAAGATCTACCGGTACATGCGGGGGGCCATGTACCTGGACGACCCGTTCGCGGACGTGGACGCGCGCTGGGAGGAGGCGGAGGCGGGTGGGAGGACGTGGGTGGGGTTCCATCCGCAGACGAATCTCGTGTGGTTGCATTTCATCCTGCACGAGATGATGAAGCAGGTGGTTTCCCCGTCGGCGGGGAAGACGAAGGCGGGGAAGACGAAGAGCGGCAGGAAGACGAGGGCGGCCGGCGGCAGGACGAGGGGCGGGAAACCGAGCAGGACGAAAGTCGTGCTCGACTCGGACGATGCAGACGCGGACGCCGGTGCCGACGCGGAACGGGCGGCGCTCGAGCAGCTCGTCGCGGATAAGCGGCGGAAGCTGGAGAAGATATTGAAGAGGGTGCAGAGGCTGCTCGACCCGGAGCGGTTCGGGACGAGCGGCCTGCGCTCCGTCAAGGATCTGGTGGCGTTGGCGCTGGAGGAGGCATGGTTGGACGAGGAGGATGTGATTGCCGTGCCGCAGGAGGAGGAGGAGGAGGAGGAGGGGAGTCTGCTGGAGTTGGTAAGGGGGTTGGATGTTTCGGATGGGAGGGCGGGTGAGCGTTGAGGGGGATTCAACGGCCTTTGGGTTTTCGGTTTTGTTCATCCTGTTTGGATGAATGGGTATGTGGGTGGGCTGCATTGCGTGGCGTTTTGGCTGGGGCATTGGGGGAATTCGGATTGATATACATGGACTAGGAGTTGAGATAATGAGAAGACTCTTACACGTGCGATCTTCAACGAATATGGGCGTGGATATGTGCGTTACGTTACGGAGGCGGAAGCTAGGTTGGTGTAGTCTAATTCGTCCACCTACCTGCTCACCACGTACCCGCAATCCAGAGGCAGTGGGCAAAATAAGCAAGTTCATAAATGTATGATATGAGATCTGATTCTGGTGCTATCAAAGGTGTGTCGAGTGCGCATACAAATATCATCAGGCGTCGCAACTACAAAGGCGCTCAACGTACCGGCAGGAAATCTTTACATTCGAATAAGGAAGCGACGAACCCCGGACCCTGTAATGTTTCCCTTGTCCTTCCGAAGTCTCCCCCTCTCTACAGCTTCGCGCCCTCCGCTCTCCTCTTCTCCCTCTCCTTGTCCCGCAGCAGCCGCCTGAGGATCTTCCCGCTCGGGCTCTTGGGGATGACGTCGACGAACTCGACGCCGCCCTTCAGCCACTTGTGCCTCGACTTGTGCTCTTCGACGTGCTTCGCGACGGCGCGCTTGACCATGCGGTCGCTCTCCTCCAGCCCGACGTTGGGCGACTTGACGACAAAGGCCTTGGGCACCTCGCCGGCGCGGTCGTCGGGCACGGGGATGACGGCGCAGTCGTTGACGTAGGGGTGCGTCAGCAGGTGGGCCTCCAGCTCGGCGGGGGCGACCTGCAGGCCCTTGACCTTGATGAGCTCCTTGATGCGGTCGACGATGAAGATGTGCTCGTAGCCCTGTGGCGACTTCTTGACGACGGCCTCGTCGCCGGTGCGCATCCAGCCGTCCTGGAAGGTCTCCCGCGTGGCATCGGGCTTGTTGTGGTAGCCGAGCGTGACGGCGGGCGAGCGCACGAGCAGCTCGCCGGGCTGGTCGTGGCCGGTGATCTCGGCGCCCTCGAGCGAGACCAGCTTGACCTCGATGCCCGGCAGCAGCGAGCCCGACGACCCGAACCAAACGTCGTGGTCGATGGTCGAGCACACGACGGTGCTGGTCTCGGTCAGGCCGTAGCCCTGCCGGATGCACCACGACGGCCACAGCGTCGCCAGCTCGTTGGCCGTCTCCTCGCCCAGCGGCGCGGCGCCGGTGAAGATGGCGTCGACGCTGCTGAGGTCGTACTGGTCGCAGATGCTCTTCTGCTTGGTCATCATGATGACGATGGGCGGCACCAGGTACAGGCAGTTGATCCTGAAGCGCTGGATGGCGTCCAGGTACGGCTTGAACTCGAACTTGGGCAGGGTGATGACGCGGTCGCCGCGGTAGACGCTGGCGTGGCAGATGACGACCAGGCAGTAGATGTGGCTCATGGGCAGCAGCCCCAGGGCCGTCTCGGTGTGGTCGCTCTGCGTGCCCGGCGGCATCTTCTTGTCGCGGCAGATCTGGTCGAACGTCTTGATCTGCAGCGTGTTGGCGATGAAGTTGCGGTGCGAGATCATCACGCCCTTGGGCAGCCCGGACGTGCCGCTCGAGTAGCACAGGAACGCCGTGCGCCGCGCGCCCTCGCCCTCCGCCCAGTCCAGCTGCTCCAGCGCCGGCGAGCTCGAGCCCTCGGCGATCAGCTGGTCGACCGTCTTGAACTCGGCCGGCGCCGACTTGCCGCCCGTGAGCTCCGTGGGCACGTCGAGGATGTAGACGCGGTTCCTCGGGATGCCGGCCCTCTGAGAGGCCTCGAGCGCGGTGCCGAGGAGGGGCAGGCAGGTGAACAGACATGTTGCGCCCGAGTCCTTGAGCTGGTACTCGATCTCCGGCGCCGAGTAGGCGGCGTTGGCGGGCGTCTGGATGCCGCCGAGACGGTGTGTTGCCCACGCCAGCGTCAGGGTGTCAATCTGGTGTTCGTCAGCGCCAATTGCGTGGGGTGAGGGTTCAGGCTGTGAGGCGACGCACCGTGTTGACGCTGAAGACGCCAATGACCTTGTCCCACTCGGTGCCCTTGTTTGGCTGCCATCCGAGCTCTTTCGCAAGGCCGCGGGCGAGGGCCTCGACGCGGTCCTTGACGTCCAATGCGGAGTATTCCTTGCCGGTAATGCCGCACGTGAAGGGCGGGTACGAGTAGCCCAGCGGATGGCGGCCGTAGTTCTCGTCGAAGATGAAGTCATGGATGGAGAGCGAGTCCGGAGGGTCAAACGGGAGCTTGGGGACCCATGACGGCGGATGGAACACCATGGCGGCGGCTGCAAGGAGATCTAGAACGCAACGATGTGCAGTGTAAGGCACTAGGGTGGCGTTTGGCAGCAAGCCGAGAGGGCAGGAAATCAGGCTGGCGAGCTGGTTGGAGGGGAGAGGCAGGAGCTGGTCGGATGCCGGGTTGGGAGAATGAAGAAACCGGGGCCGTGGTTAGCAACGCGCCCAGAGTGTGGGGAAGGCAGCTGCAAGTGCGGCATCCGCTACGCTGCAATTGGACAGACCGAGGCTTGAGGACCTCGGCTACTACTCGCGCGGCGATGACGTTGGCGGCGCAGGGGTCTGCCCGGTCGCGACCGTCGCACTTCACCTCAACGTCGTTCGTCCGTGCCGTCGCCCGCCCGCCCGCCCCGCCCACGCCGTTGCCGTTGCCGTTGCCGTTGCCGTTGCCGTTGACAGTGTGATAGCGCCCGGCCCATCGCACCGCTGCCCGGACACGCTCAAGCCTCGTCGAATCCGAGAGCCGCTCCGCTCCATTGAGCGCTCCGGCCCGCACGCGGCCATCTCGCCTCCGGAAACGCGAGCCATGGGCTGAAATATGTCATCGTCACTGGTGCTCAGTTGAGGTTTCTTGTCCAAAACTACACTAGCTCGCTTTGCATCGAAGTCCAGCTGTTTACTCGCCGGAGGTAGGCTGCGCGTTCCTCCTGCGACCTCACCTGTGCCGCTGTCACCTGCTTGCCACTGTCATCTGCTTTCACTGTGCACGCGACGGCTACAATAGCAATTGACCCGCGTCACTTCTGCAACCTGACTATTCAGGTTTCGCTCCACAGCACCCTGCCACGCTCTGTCCTGTCAACTCTTGTGCGCTCACCACCTTCATTCCACACACGCCCATGTATATACTTCTCCCCGCCTAGCAGGCGATCGCTCTCAACATCTCATTTCCTCCTCTCCCCAGCGATTCCAACTCGGCTCTGACGATTGACCAGACAAGCACTTCCCTGCTGCCATGTCCTCCAGAGAACTGTCTGGTCTTGTGCCCCCCAATGGGTGGAGGCATGCTGGAGTGGCTGGAGATGACAACCAGCTGCTCGCTCCTTCTGGTCGGGGGAGACGCCGCTCATCACACCAGAAGACAGCCGTATACACACAGCTAGACGATAGCTCGCCCTCATCTCTCCAGCCATCACCTTCAGTACAAAGCTCGACTGCGCCAACCCCGCCGTCAACAGCAAGAACCAGCTTCTCCGCCTATGACAGTGGCAGTGAGCTGTCCTCGGTCCCTGATGATCTCAGTGATGGGGAGTTCAGCCCTGAGCGCGCCCCCAAGCGAAGGAGGATAGAGGTCACCACGCCACCTCCTCGAGCCCCTCGAGCTCGTAAGCAGTTGAAGAGGTCCTCACTTGTTGGCGCCACGAGTCCGGAGAAGAAGACCTGGCAGCGCTCTTTGCTCGTCGTTTTGAAGCTGGACAGCGAGAAGCTCGGGGCGGTCGGCTCACCCTCATTGCAGCATGACGGGCCGCAGTCTTCGGCGCAATTGCCGCAGTTGCCAGGAACTCAAACAGAGTCCGATGGCTCTTCCATTCACCAGCTCCTCGGCGCACCTCCTCAACTTGATATTCGGGAAGGCTCAGCGTCGAGCTTCGAGGTCGGTGTCCAAACAGCGCCATCGACAACCCCGTCACCAAATGGGCCACGCAAACGTGGAAGGGACAAATCCGACATTTCTACCGGTCCGACCAAATCTTCGACTCTTGAGCCTGCCGCGGCGCTCTCAATCCCCGAACATGCACTCCGGGTGCAACCGAAAAACCCAGATCCCATCCCTCCCGAAATCCAGCCTCTTGTCGAAACCTCAAAGAGTTTGATGAACCTCAGTAGCAGGCCCATTCAGGACAAGCCCGCCCCAATCGGAACCCCGGAAGTGTGGGCTGATGGCCGCCAAGCTCTTTGTGAGGCACTGCCTTACTACCGCGCATACCAGAGTGCGGGATACTGCACTGGTGGCTTCGCTTACTCGTTCATGTTTGATCAGGAGGGAAGCCCCAGAGACTACATGGACTCCGAGGTGGTCATTGCCCGCGCGGGAGGCGGCTTGTCAAAAGACAAGGATACCGGAAAGATGGCACGTCAGGCAGATCAAACGGAGAGCAGCCAAGTCAGGAGCGTCAGAAACAGCATGGACCAGTTCAACCCGGTGGCCATTCTCAGCGGCAAGCGGAACCTCCAGTGTCCCACCAAGATGCCCCACGTCTACAACGTCCTGGATTGGTTCAAGCCCACACACATCTGGTTCGAGAAGGTCAACGGCATGGCCAACATCCGGTACCGATTCGAGAAGTTGCGCAAGGAGAAGCAGAGCTGGTGGGCTTCTTCGGATGGTCCAGAGCCGACGAGTGTTGGAGAGCAATCGCCGCCGGAGGTTCGCGCCTGCACGGATTGCTTGCACCCCAGCCAGCAGGTATATCTTCAGGGATGGATGTGCCTGCAGCCGGAGTGCTCGCGTTTCTGGAAGCTGGATTCTGGCGACGAACCTCAGGAAGCTGGCTTGTTGTACGATCCACGATTCCTGAAGCAACACACTGCGTGGCCACATGCAAGTGAGCCGCAACCCTTGCGACCGAAGTTATTGACACTTGGCCCAACGCCGATGCTTGGGGAGGATGTGGCTTGGGCCGCAGCTAAGGGCTTGGTATGCCCTCAATGTGGTCGCTGCAACTCGAGGGAAGCTTGGGAGGCCTGGCAGTGCGGTAACCCCGATTGTAGATTTACGTACAGTCTACCTCACGCCAACGTCCCTGCTCACGCCCTTCACGATCCCTACAATCCTCTTACTTCCGGATACGCAATCTCAAAGGATTGGTTCTCTCCCGTGCTTCCCTTGCGTGTAGAGTTTGCGCACAATTACCGGATCAACTACTTCACAATCCCAGGGGTGGACGGGTTCATCGCCCACTTCATCGCGAACAAGACTGTCAATGAGGAAGCTGGCGGCCCCGACGACATGTGGGCAGAGCTGCAAACTGCCGACGTTGGGCTCCGTCGCCGGCCGCTTGGATGCGGTACTCTCCAAGGCCCCATGCTGACACAGCATTTTGCTGTCAATTATGGCATGCCATACAAGTTCATCGCCGCAACTGAGAGTCGGTCATTCAGCAGCGCCTGCCAGGCCGTCACTGATACGCGTTCACGATTGAATTGGGCCGCTCGTCATTGCGTTGGAAACGAGATCCACAAGCCGGAGGCCGAGTTCAACGAGCTTCTTGCTCTTGGATACTTTGAGCGTCAGAAGATCGACTACCATGACGACGGTGAGTTTGGTCTTGGCCCTACCATCGCAACCCTCTCCATCGGGGCCCCTGCCTCGATGAAAGTGCGGTTGAAGGCGAAGCACCACCATGGGATCTCAAAGGCTGGTGCATACGTCAACAGACCGCCCGTCCCTGGATGCCTGATGTACGAGGAGCGCAATGCGGCGCACGAGCAGCTGGAGGCGCTCAAGAGGGAAGACGAGGAGGCGTACAAGGCGCGGCTGAAGTCCCTCCCGGGTGAGCTCGAGCTGCAGTCGAAGGGACACTCCAAGGACGTCCTGAACATGCATCTGGGCCACGGAGATATTGTAATCATGCACGGGGCGAAAATTCAGGAGTATTACGAGGTAAGTCTTTCACCTCTCATTCGTGTGGAAAAGACCGCAGCTGACATGGTTTATAGCATGCTGTTGACCCGATCGGCAAACTTCGCTTTGCCTTGACATGCAGGTATATTGACGGAGATTCGCTCAAGCATGAGGACAGGCCTACCTACGAGGTGGAGCCGGATACCGGAAGCTATGACGGCTCAAGGCTTCCTTTTGTGCCCCTATAGTTTGATCTGGATGTATTGCTTCGGGTACGGTTTGGGAATTCTTAGGGTGTCGGCGTCCTGTGGTAACTGTCAGCCCCTCTTTGGCTTGCAGATATGAGTATGGACTACGGAGGGGCCCTTTTGCATGCATAGGTTCGGCATTGATAGTATTCTTCCTGACAACAGTAGTACCACTCCATATGGATCGAGAGTTGAACCATGCTAATTGCTGTTGCGAATTTTCCTTGCGCGCTTTTGCTTACACCTACATTCAGAAAGGCCTTAAAATTAGAAACCGGGGTCATAAGAGGGTCGTGAAAGAAATAGGCCGCTTCAATTCAAATAGAACCTCGCGAATGGGCAGTTAAACGATTCGTCCGGATGTAGGTGTATTCTAATTTCGTTATTATTCAACCTACTCGGATGAATGGTTCTACTACCCATACAGTCAAATTGTTTCTTGATAATGTTCTACAGTATCCGCTATTGCAACTCTCTGTACTGCCATCTATTTTGCGACTCACTGTAGGGCGGCTGCAATTCATCGGTGACGTCATTGCAGTTCATACATATTTGCCCTCGTCGCGAAGACGACTCGGCAGCGTTGGTCATGGATTCAATAGACTCCATTAACTCAGGATTCTTCCAGGGCTAAGAAAGAAACATAGAACAGTCTTGTGCAATAATGAAGTGCTCACATTCCTAAACAAGCCATAGTGCGCACGGCTACCTTCGGCTCAAGCCTCCACGAACCCTTGCGGGGGATCAGCCGGGGAAGCTCGGTACAACGAAACTCACCCACACCTTCCTTACCACTCCCTCCGCAATCCTGCCAGGAACACACAAACAAACAAAAAGTCCCTCGTCCTCGTCGCACAATGGCCTCCTCCATCCTCAACTCCCGCCTTCTCCTCTCCCACAGCGCCCGCCGCGTCTCCCGCCCGCGGATACCACCGCCGCCGCGATTCTCCCTCCCGGTCCAACGCCATGGCGCCGCCGCCTTCCTCTCCACCTCCAAGCACCCGACCGGCTTCGCGGTGCCGGCGCCGGAAGATCTGGAGGAGCTGAGGGAGAGCGTCCGGGAATTCACGCGTAACGAGCCCACGTTAACCCTTCCAAGCATGCACACCGATCTGACGCATTGGGCGCTGCAGGACGAGAGATCCCGGAGGAGGTGGCGCGGCGCACCGACCAGGACAACGCGTTTCCGAACGAGATGTGGCGGAAGTTTGGGGAGGCGGGGTTCCTGGGCATCACGGCGGACGAGGCGTACGGGGGGCTGGCGATGGGGTACCAGGCGCACTGCGTGGTGATGGAGGAGATCAGCAGGGCATCTGGTGAGTGTCGGGCCGAGGGGCAGTCGAGAGGCGGCGGTGGGGGAGGACGGAAGAAGAAGGGCTGACAGGGAGCAGGGAGCATCGGGCTGTCGTACGCGGCGCACTCGCAGCTCTGCGTCAACCAGCTGATGCTCAACGGCAGCGACGCGCAGAAGCAGAAGTACCTGCCGGGGCTGGTGTCGGGCGAGAAGGTGGGCGCGCTGGCCATGAGCGAGCACTCGGCCGGCAGCGACGTGGTCAGCATGAAGAGCACGGCCCGCAAGGTCGACGGCGGCTACCTGCTCAACGGCACCAAGATGTGGATCACCAACGGGCCCGACGCCGACTACATCGTCGTGTACGCCAAGACCACGCCGGACGCCGCGTCCAAGGGCATCACGGCCTTCGTCGTCGAGACGACCGCGCCGGGCTTCTCGTGCGCCCGCAAGCTCGACAAGCTCGGCATGCGCGGCTCCAACACGGGCGAGCTGGCGTTCGAGGACGTGTTCGTGCCGGACGAGAACGTGCTCGGGCAGGTGGACAAGGGCGTGCGGGTGCTGATGGAAGGCCTTGATCTCGAGCGCCTGGTCCTGAGCGCCGGGCCTCTTGGGTAAAAAAAAAAAGCCCCCGTCCCTCCCTCCCCTCCTCCTTCGTCTCCCGACTAAACCTCCAAAAACAGCATCATGCAATCCGTCCTCGACACCGTCCTCCCCTACGTCCACACCCGCACCCAGTTCGGCCGCCCCATCGCCCTCAACCAGCTCGTCCAGGGCAAGCTCGCCGACATGCACACCCGCCTCCAGGCCTCGCGCGCCTACACCTACGCCGTCGCCGCCCAGGTCGACCGCCACGCCGCCGACATCGCCGCCGGCGCCTTCGTCGTCCCGACCCAGGACTGCGCCGGCGCCATCCTGTACGCCGCCGAGCGCGCCAGCGAGTGCGCCGCCGACGGCGTGCAGCTGATGGGCGGCATGGGCTACATGAGCGAGGTCCCGGCCGGCAGGTTTCTGCGCGACGCGAAGCTGTATGAGATCGGGGCGGGGACGAGCGAGGTGAGGAGGATGGTGATTGGGAGGGTGTTTAATCGGCTGTATCAGGAGTGAAGGGGAAGGGGATGGCTGTGGGATATGGATAGATGGTGCTGGGGTAGAAAAATAAAACGGTTTAGTCCCAGCTGTGCTTGTTCATTTTCGCGGCCAGGCCCTTGTCCGATCCGAAAGTTCCAGACTGCTCGTACGCCTACTTTCCGTCTATCAGCACTCTCACATAACAGCACGACAGGAAGAAAGAATCATGACCATATTGATTCGTCTGCTCGTCCGAAGGAAGACCTAGATAGGCGGCCGGAGTTCTCTGATCTACCCACCCCGCCGCTCGAGTAGTAATAATAATAATACACACACCAACCAAGAACGCCAGCCCCGGGTGCCAAAACCTCACCCACCGATCTCCTCTTTTGGTGTTCCCTATGACAAACGAGGAAGAAGACCCCACGAGGAACGAAAGAAAAAAAAAATTGATATAACCCCTTTCCCACGCCGAACGAGCAAGAAAAAGGCGGCGTCTATTTCTTCTTCTTCCCGACGTCCAGATCGCCCGACGCGATGAGTTCCTTCCGCCGCGCCTCGATGCTCTCCTTCCGCTTGGTCAGCTCCTCGATCTGCTTGTCGACGTCGACCTCGGCCTGCTTGAACAGCCGGATGAACGTCTCCTCCATCTGCTTGGAGTAGGGGTTGCGCTCGGTGCCGCGCTCAGCCAGCTCGACGCTGCGGTCCTCCTGGCCGGCGGCCTTGCGCTGCGCGGCGGCCTGCGCGGCGGCGGCGGCCGCGCCCTTGCCCTTGCCGCGCACCGACTCGGCCGGCCACTGCCGGTCCTCGTCCGTTAGCGCCGCGTACAGCATCTCCGTCGGCTCGTTGAACTCGACGAAGTCCAGAATCTCGGCCTTGACGAGGTTGGCGGCGCGCTGGCGCTCGGCCGACTCGGGCGGGCCGTACGGCTCCAGGTACAGGTAGTGCGAGCGCACGGCGTGCTTCTCACCCACGTACGGCTGGAAGTACAGCCGGATCTCGACGGTGAAGCCGCCCCAGCCCGTCTCGCGGACTTCAAAGGGCGGGTTGGCGATCACTGTTGCGCTTGTCAGTCTGGTTGCTCCGTTGTGCTCGCGATCGGAATCTGTCCGCCGGGAGGGGTTGTTTTTGGGGGACGGGCCGGCCACATACTTCGCTTGTTGTTCGGATACGTCTCGTGCAAGCTGAACTGAACCTTGTTCAGCCATGTGCTGATGTCTGGCCCTCCGTCCACGTTCTCAACGTACACGCGCCATCCTGTGGTGTGGTCCTCGGGGATGCCAGGGGGCCTGTTCTTCTCGTCCAGCTTCCAGGCCTCGGAGCCTATGCGGAAGGCGCGCGTGATCTTCACGCCCTTGACGCGCTTCTTGTCCGACAGGCCGCCCATGGCTGAGTATGGTGTGGCGGGCGTCGAGTTGAGGGTGGCGGTCCGGCGGTGGCTCCGCGACGTGTCGATGTTCGGGAGCGACTGGGCGTGCTGGTGGCGCGCCGGGGTATGGTGGAGCTGGGCCGGCGGGTGGCTCTGCTGGGCGGTCGTCTTCTTGCGCGCGGGCAGCTGTACTTCGTCGCGAGGCGGCGGGGCGGCGCTGGCGGCGGCGGCGGCGGCGGCGGCGGGCTCGGGGGCGCTCCGCTTGCGACTGGCGAGCGGCTGTGAGCTCTTGCGGCGGTGGGCGCGCGCGCTGCCGTCCCCTTCGTCGGACGACGGCGAGCTGGGCAGGGCGAGCGAGACGTTGCGGCTGTGGGCGCGGCGCTTCTGGTTGGCGGGCTCCCACACGCCGGGCGCAAAGTCGCCGCGCAGCTCGGCGGGGATCAGCTCGGTCGGGATGCCGCTCTGGCTGGCGCTGGTGGGGGTGCGCGACGGGGTCGGGCGTGCGGACGAGTTGCTGCGCTTGTGCTTGGAGTCTGATTTTTCGGCTGGGTTGGTGGGCGTGTTGGCGGCGGCCGGCGACTGGGCGGCGGGCGTGCCGTCGGTCGAGGCGAGTTTGGCAGGGTCCTGGGCGTGCGGCGCGGCGGGCAGGCCTGCGGGCGGCTTGGTTTGCGCGGTGGTGGTGGACGACGAGGTTGCGGGCTGCGGGAGCGGGTTGTCGGCTACGCCATTGCCTGCACTAGAGCCCAGAGTCGCGGGCTGGCAGGCGCCCGCAGCGGGCGGCGGCGCGCTGCCGGACGGCAGGGCTCGCAGCGGCGGCGCAGCGGACGCGTCCTGGGCCTGCCGGGGAGGCTGGGAGGGCGGCGACGCCAGCTCGCGCGCGTGTGGTGTTTCCGTGGGCATGCTTGGCGCTCCGCGCGCGCTCGATTGGGCGATGAGGTCAGGATGCGGCGCTGCGATCGCGGGTCCTGCTATAGAAAAACTGCTGGAGCTCTCAGGCCACCGCGAGTAGCACAACACCACCTGTCCCCCAATGGCGTCGAAAGCAGCAGCGAGGAAGTTAGTGGTGTGCGGAGGCAATGGCTTCCTTGGTACGTGCTTGCCCGGGGCGCTTTTTAAACCATACGCAGCAGCCAGCTACCCAGACTGCTCCACCGCCGAGACTGACAGAGCTGACGGCCCGCTCGCCCAGGTTCGCGCATCTGCAGGGCCGCCGTGCAGCGCGGCTGGACCGTGACGAGCATCAGGCACGTCGCTCCGCCTCCATCCTGCCTCACCACACTCCCCTCCCCCAACCCTCACGCTCGCGCTCTCCCCTGTCCGCGCAATCCCCTCCGTACCCCTCGCCCCTCCCGCCGGCATGACGTGCCGCCGCCGTCAAGCGCCGCCGGCCTGACCGACTAGGCGACTCTCAACTGACACGTCGTGCGTTGTCCTGCAGCCGCTCCGGCGAACCCACCTGGTCCAGCGTGTCGTCGTCGCCCGACCGCCCGCCATGGGCCGCCGACGTGCAGTGGGCCACGGCCAACGTCCTCAACCCGGATGAGTACCAGCAGCACCTCCAGGGCGCCGACGCCGTCGTGCACAGCATGGGCATCCTGCTCGAGGCCGACTACAAGGGCGTGCTGCAGGGCAAGGAGTCGCCCTTCAGCGGTCTGTCGCGCGCCTTCTCCGCCACCAAAGCGGGCAGCCAGAACCCGCTGGCGCGCCGCCCGGGCGAGGAGCTGCGCCCGCAGGAGAAGGACGGCCAGCTCACCTACGAGCTGATGAACCGGGACTCAGGTATGCACCTCCCCCCAATCTTTCCCTGCCCGTTGCGCCATCGAGACTCAATGGCTCACCATCCGTGCCGCACGCAACAGCCATCCTCCTCGCCAAGGAGTCGTCCGCAAACAGCGTCCCCACCTTCGTCTACATCTCGGCCGCCGCCGGCGCCCCCGTCCTGCCGAAACGCTACATCACCACCAAGCGCGAGGCCGAGTCTACCATCGCTTCCAGCTTTCCCTCCATGCGCAGCATCTTCATCCGCGCTCCCTTCATGTGGGATGCGTCGCGTGGCTTCACCGTGCCGCTCGCCGCGGCCACGGGCGTCGCCTCGCTGGTCAACAGTGCTGTGGGAGGAAGGCTGACGTGGCTGATGGGCGCCGGCGGCACCAAGCCGCTCAAGGCGGACCTGGTCGGTGATGCGGTCGTCGAGGCGGTCGAGGGCGGTGAGGCGAAGGGCCCTGTCGAGGTTCCGGAGATCGAGGCTCTGGCCACGAAGGCTTGGCGGAGGAATATGCTGTGAGGGCATGGATGACTTTTGTACTTGTAGGCGGTCGCTTTAGAACGTACAGGCGTACCAAAATGGAAATCTCTGCTTCTTCCACCGTTGGCGAAGTCGACCATCGAAATCAACACCATGACAATGTGACGAGATGTGTATCCAGTAAGATGGGTTGGCGAGAATATACAAGATCAAAGTGACTGTCAGGTGGGGGCATGCGTTCTACAAGGCCAAAGATGTCTCACCGCCACCCTCGTGCTAAGGTTCCGGCGCGTTCGGACTCAACACCATGGCCGTTATCACGAGCTTCGAGTGGACCAACATACTCGAAGCAACACAACCGTTTTGGCGAACACACCACACGTGAGACGCCGTTCCTTGCTCTGCTTGTTCCGCGGCCTGCGCAAATGCTTCTTGTGTCGTTGCGGTGCAACGACGGAGGTCAGCATCACGGAGGCTATCACCAGATTCGAGTAGACCAACGCCAAGGAAGCGGCACTAGAACATCAACGGACGCGTGGGATGTGTGCGTATGGAGCAAGTCTATTCACCTCGCCGCTAATGCAAAGCTTTGAGGCTCGGTGTAATATGACGACGAAGGTCGCCATCATGGGCGCCATCACGATGTCTTGGCTGGAGTGTTCAACACCAAGAAAGCGGTGCCACGGCGGTGAGGGACGAGGTCAGAGGCAACAAGGGACGAGAGACGTCACGATAGCAAGGACGAGGTAGAAGGTTGGAAAACAAATCATAATGAATTGCAAAGAATATGTAAGCTCGATCTGCCCTCAGAATATTTCTCTTCTCAGTGGCAACCGCGCCAACCGTTGTTCATCGGCGGGGTGGTCGGCTGCCATGAAGTCAAATTTAATCTCTTAAACCATCATCGGGCGTCACCTCGAGCTACAGCTACATACAGAAAACAAGCAACGCCAACAACAAAGAAGAGACAAAGTGAAGTGTGAAGTGCAGTGTGCTGAAGGTGCTGAGGGGAGGAAGAAGGGAGGAAACACTTACGATGTACCGCGCAATGATGGAAGTTCCGACCTGAGGGAATATGCAAGCGGTCGAAAGCGGACAATCCGGACAAGAAGAGAGCGAATGTTTATTTCAAAACCTTGACCAATGGCGTAACCCAATGACCAAGATTAAGGTACAAATGTGAACGAACGGAGGACGAACGCACACAACGCTGCCGACCAGAGCAATGGTGGCGCGAAGACGGGAGCGGACCACGGAGAGGGAGGCCGCGCTGGGATGAGAAAGAAGGTCAGTGGCGTGTAGTAGTAAATGTAGCCAGTGAAGGATCGGAGGCGAGGCGAGGAAAACTTACTTGGCTTGGACCGTGACGCGGTGAGAAGAGAGGAGAAAATGCGCGCTGGACATGGCTAAACGCCAGTGTGGAGTGGCGCAGCATGATGGACAGCGGCGAGAAGGGTGGGCAATGGAGGTTGTTGTTGTAGGAGTAGATGGCGCCTTTGTGATGATGGAGGTGCGCTAGACCTCTTCCTCCATGGTCTTTGTGTTCCATGGAGTCTTCGTTCAACTTGCCTGCCGAGCATAGTAAGTAAATTCTTGGTGGAGAGTTTGTCAGTCCTAGGCGACAAAAGCAAAAGCAAATTGTGGTGGCAGGGGGTGATGGTGTCCAGAGACTAAACTCAAGAGGCACCACATGAAGAGGAAAGAAAGGGCGGGGCTTGGGTCAAGGATGTCAAGGTTTATATAGGCGCGGAGAAGGAGGCCGCGAGAGCTCGCTTGACGGTCACCTGGGTGACTCAGCAGTGTGTGCCTACTACTTCGAGCAGGAGCGGCGCGTCTTCAGGGTCTTCTACGCGTCTGCCTTGCGCCAGCAGAAGCTCATGGAAGCCTGCCACACACAAGAGGAAGGCCCGCTGCGGGTGCCCGAACGGGAAGCCACGGCACAAGCATTAACCGTTCACCAAGCGCCAGAGACATGTTCAAGCTCACAAAGGGTCATATCATTTCATGCTGTTCCGAATATATATACCAAGTGAGTTCCTGGCTGTATGCTGCTTACAGGTCAATCCTCCCAGCCAACTTCCTCTCCTCCATGCCTAGCGGCAGCGTCCCCCTCCCCCGCGGATTCATAGAGTTGTCTGCACCAGCCATTCCATCAGCGCTCCCAACCTCACTGATTTCAGCTTAGCCCAGGCCACTCACCTTTACACGCCGCGAACCCATCCCCCTCTTCCCTGAAATGCGTCACGCAAGCACAGTAAACGGCGCTGCTGAAGTCTTCGGAAATACTGCCAATGACAACACGATCCGCGCCGGGTCTGCCCCTCTCGTAGATGATCCCGTCCTGCAAGACAGGGAATTCGAGGTACGGAGCCTCGGCGTGGGCAAAGTTGAAGTGCTCGTCTGCAGGCTGTCAGTTGCGATGGGCGGGGGCGGCGGTGGAATTGGATCACGAACAGTCATTGTGAGCACGGGGGTACCTTTCGTCGCCTGCGACTGCATCAGTGTCGTGAGATCTTGCAAACGCTGGGCTAAACGGCGTGCGCTCGAAGTGTTGGGGAAGCTGTACCAACGGTCTTGCGCGCTTTGGCCAACTCGAGCGCTTTCGCGGCAGCGACTTCGATGTCGACTTTGATGTAGTCGGTACCATCGCAATTGCAGGCGGTGGGCTTGTAGTAGATGGTCGCCATTTTGTTCGGATAGAACTAAAAGCAGTTCAAATCACGCAGTGCAAGATTGCAAGCTTCGGTAGGAGTATGAGGGCAGAAGTTGACGTCTATTTAAGCTCTGACGGCATCGATCAACGGCAGCGACGATCGCTGGGCAGACGCATGAATGAAAACATGATTTTCGTGGAGCTGAGATGCGCGGGCGGTGGCATGTTGTTGTCCGTGGTTGGCTCCGCCGTCGCGTCTTGTCGAGCTGTGGCGTATGCAGCCTTGGTCCCTGCCAAGAGCACGTTCACATGCATGTAGACCCCAGGAGGTGCGCCGTGCTGCTGTGCTCCGTCGGATTCCAACGTCGTGCGGGGCAAGCAGAAAGTGGAGTCTGGCCGAAAACTTGCTTTGCAAACGCTTGAAACAATTATGCTGAAGATACAAATCGTCTGTTACTTTTCTCCCTTCACACTGCCACAAGAACTTCATAATTAAGCAATGGGCGCGCTATAGACCAGCGAAACACCATCGTCGCCGGCTGTAATGATCTGGTCTCCCGAGCCCTGAACGAAGCCCATGACGCCGCCGCCCTCACCACCTCCTCTGTGCCCCCTCCACTCACCGACCAAGCCTCTATTCGCAGCTGCCGTGCCACCACGGGCATCCCATCGCCTAACCACACCGTCGTTACCACAGCTCGTCAACAGCCAGCTACCCGGTGCTGATTGTTGTGATGTCGGCTTGAGGAACTCAACCTTGATGACTGCCTGCTCTGTACCCTCCTCGTCGTCGATGTGTGCTTGTTGGATATGCCTGCGGACAGCAAAGCGGTGTGCGGTATCGATGAGTGCGATCGAGCCGTCGACACTGCCGGCAGCCATGAGCGTGAGCGGTGGTGCAGAGAACGAGATCGTCTCGACGCTGTCCTGTTGAGTGTGC
Organism: Neofusicoccum laricinum; assembly: GCA_029906385.1. Classification (NCBI taxonomy): domain Eukaryota; kingdom Fungi; phylum Ascomycota; class Dothideomycetes; order Botryosphaeriales; family Botryosphaeriaceae; genus Neofusicoccum; species Neofusicoccum laricinum. The sequence continues at coordinate 1,912,316 of CP123726.1, forward strand.
AGGCTGGCAAGAATGGTGCCGGCCTGCCCGGTTGCTGCACCGGCGCCTCCTCTGGGCCCACCCGCCTGCTTTCCGCCACCAGCCTTGTTGCGCGCGCCTCCGCCGCGAGCTCCGCTCGTCACCGACGGTTCGCCACCGATGCGTGGGAGACCGATGATGCGGATGTGACCCTCCGCGCCACCAACAGCAGCAAACGAGCCGTTCGGCGCAACGGCTACGCTGTAAAGACCACCGTCGACTCGGAAGCGCTCGTCGTCGCCCGTCAGACCCACGACAGCCTGGCCGCTGGAAGGATTTGTGATTCCCGCCGCAGCGGCCTCGCCAAACACATCCCAGAGATAGAAAGAGGCGTCTTCTGAAACCGTAGCGAGAAGCTTTCCGTCGGGGGTCCATGTGCCAGCAGTGCTGGACATGGTGTGGAGGTAGAAGGCCTGGACGATGGTGAGCGGCGACGCCGTGTCCGCAGAGTTGATGGTGTAGACCCAGACGGAACCGTCCGAGGCGCCGAGGGCAATGGTGTTGGGGTAGTCGGGGTGCGGGCACGGAGATATCCACGAAATCTCCTCGACCTCTTGCGCGTCGGCCACGAAGTGCCACACCATGCCCGCTCCTTTGGAGTTGTCGCGCCATGCGCGCAGCCGGCCGTCCATGCCACCGGTCACGACGTACTCGCCGGCAGGCTGCGTGAAGGCGATGGCGGCGACCGAGTCGGTGTGGCCGTCCAGCTTGAACAGCTGCTTCAGGCCCTCGCGCTCCTGCGGGCGTTGGGCGTTGCCGTCCTGCGAGCCCGACCAGCTGGCTGGCAGCGGCGGGTTCTCCTGCTTCTTGACCTGGGCCTCGAATATGTATCCCACGTCGTCGCCGCCGCCGGTCGCGACAGTGCTGGGGTTCTTGGGGTGCTGGGCGATGCAGAATATGCTGTCCTTGTGGAGGTCGAAGTGAGCAACGCTGTCGTTCTCGAGCTGGATCTCCTGCAGCGGGGCGTCGTCGCCCTCGTCGTCGGAGTCCATGGGCGCATCGGGGTCGTCGGGGATGATCTCGTCGGCCTCATCCGGATCGAGCATGTCGACCTCCTCCTCCTGCTCTTCCGGCCGCTGGGGCGGGTTCTGCTGTGACGCCATTGCTGTAAGGTTCGCTTTTGGGGGATTTTGAGTAGCTATGGGGTATCTTGGGTGCGAGGGAGAAGGCGCGCAGAAGGGGTTTGTAGGTGGTGGTGTTGCTGCTTAGAAATTGTGTCGGGGTTTATTTTTCTTGGTTTCCGACGGCTGCGCGCAAAATTCCACGGCGGCGGGGGCGGGGCGATTTGCGCTTACGTCATTCATCGCGGCTCTCTGTCCCTCCGCGGAAGCGGCATTGCTCGTCTTTTAGCACCAACGCTTCTCGTTCCCTCTTCAGCCTCTGCAGATGCGTGGCTCAAGAACCAATAGATGGTATTCATTGGCCATGTGTAGCCTCCAAGCCAAATAGCGCTCAGCCTCCAACATGAGTTCTCGAGGAATTCGAGCCTTGGAGTCTCGACCGGGGTTCTGGGGCTGGCGCTTTCAGCGTTGGGCGTCTTTGCTGTCCTACAAAGTAGGACGATCATCGCAAACAGAACTAAAGGGGGAGAACATGTATTGCACCGCAATATCACGGATATTGGCTTTGAGAAGGATGAATAGGGACCTCGCGAGATGGATATACGTGAAACGATCGGAGAGCGTGAGTGAGCGATATTTTAGAGAACATCTTAGATTTACAGCCACTATATTTTAAACATCCGAACGTGCAATATAACTATAACGAATGATATTTGTCACTTTCTACCCGTTTTGTGCGATTATCTCCGCCGTAATGTCCGCAGCTTGTCGCTCTCCACTACCGACTGAGCATTTTGAACTATGTTCTCACCCGACGAAACGCTGTTCCGTCCTTATGGAACCCAAGAGCTTGATCTAGCTAAGTAATGTGCGGCTGTAGCGCCGTTAGCCGAAGCTTGCTAGTCTTGATCATCCGTCTATCTATCTTGGCCCTCCCACTCGGCACCGTCAATCCAGTTCTTTTGTAGCTTAGTCGTTGAGTGGCAGTGTTAAAACGGACATACTAAAGTTACAATCGGGCTTTGTATTGGCGAACGAATGAGACACGAAGTCCCAATAAGCAGCCAATAAGCGTAAGACGAGATGTAACGATCGGCGACTGGATTACCTAATGAAAGTTGGCGCTAGAGCAGGTATGACTAACCAAGATGGGAAAACCCCCCTTCATATCACAGCTACCGAAGTCTGGTACGAGTGGATTGAGAACATGATAGGATCTTCAGAATCCAAAGTTCCATGGGATCCTGCCCTTCATACCAAAGTTCCACGGGATACTGTCCTTCGTACCAGAGCCAGTAGGGTCCGGCTAAGAACTATATTGAAAATTGTCAGCTGGGCGATACCTGACAAGGCTGACATCAAGGATGTGGACGGTCGGACTGCCTTCCACCTCGCTGCTGTCTTACCGATCACCAATGGAGACACTTTGGCCGAAGATATCCTGATCGTTTACATCCTCGTTTCAGCAGGCTTCCATTCCGACGTTGAAGATAACGCTGGCCAAACATCAATAGATCTCTGGACGTCCCGCACCGAGGAGCTGGCTACATACACCGCCATCGCAGCTCTTCGCTTTGATCCACAACCAAGCTCCAGCAAGGGAACAATAAGGTTGTTCCCGCCCACAACGGCACTTGGCGAACGTGTCGTGCACGCCACACTAACCAAAACAGGAAGGATTTCTTTCCCCCAGCTCTCGCCAAAGTCGAGGAGCGCGTGCGACAGCGGCACTCCACATGCCCCTGAACTCCATGACCACCCCGCTTTCCGACGTCGGTATCTGCATGTTTTCCGTCATGTTCACCCAGTTCTCCTCCAGCGGCTTCCCTGCCGCCCGCCGCAGGTTGCTCGCAATCTCGAGCGTCTCGCTCACAGCCGCATCGGTGAACGCTCCATCCGACACAAACTTCTGCACCCCACGTCAGTATAATCCCTCCGCGTCCACCCAACCGCCAGGGAACCCACATAATACTCATCCGCATCCGTCATCACCTCAATCCCCCACGTCCCACTCTCCGGATACCAGCTCAACACCTCCCCCAGCCCCATCGCCACCCCATCCACCACCCACGCCGCCCCTTCCGCAAACCACCCCACATCCACCGACGTGTTCCGCGCCACCGCCAGCCCCAGCGCCACGTCCGCGTTCAGGTGGAACTCGTACATGACGCACGGCGCCGTCTGGTTGTAGCACTCGCCGCCGCGCCCGCTCGTCCACGGGAACAGCATGCTGCCCGCCCGCAACCCGTGGCGCGCCGTGTTCGCCCGAGGCCGCCCCGCCCGCGCCCAGCACCACCCGCGCCACGAACACGTCCGCGTCCCAGAAGATCTTGCCGCCGTACGCCTCGGGCGTCAGGCCGCCGACTGCGGGGCTGTTGGAGGCGCCGGGGGCGCCGGCAGGCAGGAGGCTGGTGTGGAGGTAGTAGGCAGAGGCTTTGGCGGTGATCTGGAGGGCGCGGAGGGTTGGGTCGGGCGGGAGGGCGTTGGTGGCGGGGTCGCGGAAGTCGGCGACGTGGTCGGGGTGCATGAGGGTGGCGAGGTGGGCGCGGTGGGCGCGGTGGGCGGAGAGGAGGCGGGGCCAGCCGGTCGTGGCGGCGGTGCGGGCGGTCGCGGCGGCGAGGGGGGAGGCGGAGGGGAAGTGGTCGGTGGAGGCGATGCCGACGTACTTGAAGACGTTGGTGGCGGTGTGGGGTGCCAGGCGGATGCTGTATCGTTGGCTTATGGTGGATGGGCTGGTCGGTGTTTTGGAGTGAGGAGCGGGTTCCGCACCCGTCACGGTCGAGTACACGTAGGCGGTGACGTTCTGCAGTCCGGTGGGGTGGACGGCTGCGGTGATGCTGTTCGACTCCGGGAGGGCTTTTTTCTCGGCCAACGTTGTGCGATTGGCGCTGCGGCCGTCCAAGACGTCGATGATGCCAATGTTGAGGGCGGAACTGCTGCTGATGGATAGCTTGACCGCCGCCAGTTGCCGCGTGTCCGTGGACAGAAAGGACCCGTAGTGTATGTTCAGAGAAGTGTTGCCGGCGCATCCATCTGGAGTCCAGACATAGCTCCATGTGGCAAGGTCTTTCGTGCTGTTTGACTGTCAGTAATCTCACGAGAATAGGGTTCAACGGTCGCGGCGAACAATGAAAGACTGGACGAAAATTCACTCATCTGCGAGACATCAACCGAGCCATTCAAAACGCTGCCGCAGGCCTCGACAAGAAGATCGGTGAAGTGTGGAATGCCCGAGATGACGCTGTCTCCGCTGGGCTCGGCACCCCAGCAGCCAGTCACTGTTGCAAAGGTCTGGCGTGGGCTGAAAAGCATCCATCCTTCCGTGTCGTTGTTTGCGCTTGCCTCGTGGAACGGACCAAGGCTGGCTTGTCCGAGACCAACGTATCTGTTGTATTCAGGTCAGCGCGGTCTTTGATGGGTCAGTATTACTTCAGCATTGCACTTACCCATTGGATTGCGGAATCCATGCCTGGTAGGACCCAGGAAACGGAAGGGTCGACGTCAGCGTGTAGGCCGCGTCGTCCCATGACACGAATCCTGCTGGCAGGTCGAATGGGCCAGCTGCTCCTGCAGCTGCCGCGAGGAGAAGGAGGGGCAAGAATACAAGCTCCATGGCTCGGCAATGCGCTGCCATACGGAACGGCCCAGGGTAAGTCACTGTTGTCGGGATTTTTTCCTGGGTGATCACGCCGTCGCCGCAGAGCTTCATACAGCTTCTTCATACACATGCCACTGATCTTGAGTCAGCCTGCCCATGCCGCATCTGCGGTGCTAGACAGTTGATTGTAGCTGACCTTTCTACCATTCGACAACTTGGCTGGTCGCAGCTTGGTCACGTTGTCCGAATCGTTGGGCTTGAAGACGGAGAAGAGGTGGGCAGCATCCGCAAACTTGCACACCAACCCCGGTAGCTGTGGGTTAAGCGCCCAATCCCAGTACGGTAGACGCCATCTGCTGGCTGCAAGCTTCCACACAGATCGATCATTCTCGTCATCAACATCCATGGCGTCTACCTCCTCCTTCATCAGGTCACTGATCCTTCGCTGCGTCCGCTGTCAGCCCGTCCATCTGTCACACGCAGACCCGAAGCCAATACCTACCTCAAACAGCATCATGTACACATGGTGCCACGTCCCAAATCTGTACTGGTTGTGCGTGCAATAGAATCCGCCTTCGCCGTTGGCAATTCTGTTGTCCATCTGCGCATCACTACGTGGGATCGGTTCCAGCCCCATGTTCCACGATACGTTGCGTGGGAGGCCGTGAATGTCGGCAATCCGGAAATACGAAAGTTGGTCCTGCGGCTCTAGCGTCTGGAATTTGGTCATGGCCCGGATGAATAGCGAGAGCTCCAGCACGCAGTCACTGCCCTCTTGCGCGTCCTTGAACCATTCGTCCACTTTTCGGCGCGCGGGAATGCCAGGAATGCCGTCGAGCGGGATGGGCACGACGGGCACGGGACCGTTGCGATCGACATGGCTATTACCGTTGCCATTGCCGTTGGAGTGGCCATTGCGGCCGGCGGCGCTGGGTTGGGAGTTCATTGAGATGACAAGGCCGCTGATGGCGTCTTTCTTGAGCACTGACAATAATGGTGACTCTCAGGTAGCAATAGTGTATTCCTTCCGGGGGAGGCAACGGTGGCCTATTTATGTGCTCTTTTTCACCTTGCCTGAGGATCGAGGGCGCGGTCGGGGTGGATATGGCGCATGCGGATGAAACAGACACGCGTGGCGACGGAGGTGCGGACGGTACTGGCAAAACCGGCTGGCGTTCGTGCAGAAGTGGTTGGTAAAACGTGCAGGCGCAAGACTCGTGATGTTGTATGAGTGGAAAAGAAACGCGATGGGCGTCGAAAACGTCCCACACCACCCTGTTAGATCCATCAGGGCCGGTTGCGAGAGAGAATACCATCCAGCCCACTACGGAAGGCCTTCTGCAAGGGTAGTTAACTTCGTAGCAAACTTTGCCATTATCGTCCAAGTGCCGCCCTGCCGCGGGTCAAGCTTTCCCATCAGACCCTGGAACGAGGTGGCTCTAAGCTGCAGCTGGCTAACATCCATGCGCTGCATGCGGACACGTCGTCTTTGCTATGGTTTTGTAAGCAATTGTTGCGTGTGCCATAATCGAAGTCGATGTTCCCTCCGGGCCATTCTTGGTCGTAGGAATGTGGCCAACCCCGCGGAAAGGGTGTTAAATGGTGGCATGAGCCAAGGGCATTCTTGGATAGCTTACCTGTGAGCTTTAGAGCGAGCGCAGCGAGAAACAATTTGAGCGAAACCGTGCGTTCTCTATAATTTCTGTTCTGGGATAGATGCGGGGAAGATGTGCTCTTTGTATCAGCACCTTTGTTTGCTTTCACTTTCTGAGACGGTTCGTAGGGGCGGGTGGTAGGCGTGTCTGTGACAAAAGCTTAACCCTGATCCTGCGACTGACCATCGGGGGTCCTCTTCCGAACGGCCGTGCTGCCGGATCGGATGTGGGTGGCATATCTTGGCACGAAACCGGACTGCCGCAGTGGGCAACACACGCCTCTACCAGCCCCATACCCCGGATTCTTGCGTCGGGTAAGGGCTGGCATGTAGGGCACGGCAAGGGCTGATTGACTTTTCCCCGCGGCGCCAACGGGTCGGGTCGATGCTCTAATACAACATCCTTCGGCCATGGCATGTGGTCCTACTCTCGGTCGTTAGATTTCAGAACCTGGTTGTGGAGACTTCGAACAGGGGAAGTCCCTACATCTATTTCCTGTAAAGTGCTATAGCTCGATCTTGGGATTATTCTTAAAGCTTTGGGCGTTGCATGCAAAATCCTCGGTGTGGGGTTTCCTTACGAATTTTGGCTCATCCCATCGGAGGATCCTCATCGCACACCACCCCCCTGGATCGCCATTGACACCGAAGAATGGGCTTAGACTGGCGTATCTACCACGTAGGAAAGACGAATGTATCAGAGCCGCCACCGCGGTGTTCTTTCCTAGCAGTATGGACGAAAGCCTGCTACACACATATGGAAACTGAAGAGAGCAGTGGTTGTGATTTAGACGTGTTCAACAACAAGGTTCTGGATTAAGGCCGAGAGTTTGGAAGAATCGGGCCTGGGTTCCGCGATTAATGATCATGGAGCACTCCGATTCCCGAGCCATTGCGGCGGGACCGGATATCAGCTTCTCTATTTCTCGGCATACGTAGTTGTGCAGAATGTCGTGTGAAAACTTGAATTTGAAGCTGCAGCTAGGCCGGCGAGCAATGGGTATCCCAGGCAGACAGCAAGCTCCTTTGCGCCGTGAGGTCCTGAAAGTTGACGCTTTGTATAGGGAACATTGCTTTTTGGTCAGGCCTGGGCAGGTACATCTTCGAACAAGCCAAGACATCAGCCATGACGCTCACCAGCGAACGACTGATCGCCCCTCGCCGACCCGTTGATGTCGAGCGGGTCAAATGCCGGCAATGACAACCTTTATTCCCGCCATCACGGGGCATTTCCCCTATCCGAGTCAGAACGGAGCGGATCATCGTAGATCACACCACTCCGGCCAGACTGAGTGCCGCTAAGTCAATAATTCTGAGAGCGTACATGGCTTTGAGCTACGCCGCGGAGGGACCCTGGAAGCCGACTCAGGCCGTTGTGAACGCCGGTGTGACTGCTCGAGTGACGATTCATTCGCGCCGGGTCCGGCCTCAGCCCACGAGCGCGCCGACCCGCCGGACCAGCAAGTCGCCAGGTCCACTAAATCGGCGTGGCGGATTAGAGGATACATGCGCACGCGGGTGGCGTTCGCAATAAATTCTCCGAGCTTGGCATTGTGTGGCGAAAATCAAAAAAAAAATAATTTCTGGGGGGCTAGCAGAGCCGAACACCGTTCGTTAGTATCGTTTGCTATCATTGTTCGCCTGATTCACTGCCGAAGCCTGGCAGGTTGGAGCCGCGTACGTGGACATGCAGGAGGGCCTTCGCGAGACCTGTGCGATTGCGGCGACCGGTGACATGTGCTTAGCAAGCCGGCGTTGAGGCTCCTCGGTCATTTGGCCTGGAAGTCGAGAGCCATCAGTAATCAGCAAGGTCAATGCCGCGGGCTCGTATGCGGGCGAAAGTCGGCGAGGAGAAAAGCGAAAAGAAGAACTCAGTCCGGATGACCAAGCATTGGCCAAGCCTGCGGTCTCGTTTGCGAAAACATCTTCGTAGGAGCAGAATGTTGCGCGTGCGACGGTCAGGGGGCGTCTGGGTGGGGTTTGCGGCTCAATCAATGCGCAGACAGTTGCGGTGTCTCAAACCCACGTGGGGCAGCCGGTGCGCCCGACACGCCTGACCGGCAGGCTGGATTGGGACCAAAGTCAATGCGACAGTCACTGGGCCAACAGGGCGGTGTGTGGTGTTGTAAACATTCCCTAAGTCACGAAGCTAATGGTATAATGTGCAGCGAACAACGACGAAGTCCTCCCGATCTACAGTCTCTCCTGGCCGACCTTGGCGGCGTACTCAAGGCCCTCGATGACCTCCTTGGGCTGGCTGAGGAAAGGCGAGTGCGAGCCGACCGACTTGAAGGTGGGGGCGTCGGCGCCAAGAGCGGCGGCCATCTGCTGCTGGATGGGGAACAGCAGGGCCTGGTCGGCCTCGCAGAAGAAGTAGAAGCAGGGGATCTCGTGCCACGGCTCGTAGGTGACCTCGTCGGTGAAGGTGCGGGCGGCGCTGTGCTGGAGCTTCGAGATGGCGGCCTTCTGGCCGTCGGCGTCGACGTCGTGGTAGAAGACGACCTCGGGGGTCTGGGCGTGGCAGTAGTCGCCCTGGTTGTGGTCAGCGCCTCCTCTCGCGGCAATTGCAGGCCGAGAGCACTCACGTCGAACTTCATCCACGGCAGGAACTGGCCGCCCAGCATGGCCTTGACGCTGGCACCCTTGGGCACGACGAAGGCGGCCAGGTAGACGAACATGATCACGCCACCCTTCTTGCCGGCAGCCTGGCGCTGCTTGTATCCCAGGCCCTCGACCGCGTTCTGGCCGACGAGACCGCCGTACGAGTGGACGACCAGGACGACCTCCTTGCCCTCATCGGCGAGCTTCTCGACGGCCGAGCGCACGGCGGCGGCGTCGTCGGCGAGGCCCTTGGTGGGGGGCTCGGCGCCCACAGAGGGGTAGGAAACACCCTCGGTGGCCCAGCCGCGGGCGTGGAGCTGCTCGCGGACAGTGTCGTAGCAGTCGGGAGTGTGCCAGGCGCCGGGGGCGAAGACGAGAGTCGGCTTGGACATGTTGGCGGCGGGTGGGTTCTGGGACGGCGTGAGAAGCGTGGTGCGGAGGGCGGGAGCTAGAGCTAGGTGTCCTGCGGAGAGGACGAGACTGGATCGGGTTATATGGGGCCCATGATGACGGTCGGCCGGAGAGTCGCTATCCGCGCGGTGTGGTGCCTCATCCGACGTGGTCGCTCGAGGGCGGTGGGCAGTGGTGCGGCGCGAGTCAGGGCGTGCGGCGGCGCAGGACTACCGTTTCACTACCGCCGTTTCTGGCGTGGGCCGCGCCCGCTGTCGCAGGGCATGGCGGGGTGGTGCGATTGAGGATGGCGGCGGATTGCGGTGGTGCGATTGAGGATGGAGAGGGATTGCGGTGGTGACTGATGCTTCCTTCACCGCCCGGTCGCGCTTAGCACGGTGGTTGCTGCAATTTTGGGGCGTTGACAGTGAGAACACCACGTGGCCGGGCTATGCCATTCGCGCGCGGCGTGTACCTGCGTCGCGGCCAAGGGAGCCAGGTCGGCCGATCCAGCGGCGCGGTCAAACGGCCAGCGGCGCAAGCTTAATCCCAGCCCGCGCCCGCCAGGGCTCACCACCACAAATCACCGCCGCTGCGCTCGCCGCCAGCCGCCGCCCGCCGCGGCCGTTGCGCAGCCTGTTCGCGCCGCCACTTCGGCCGCAGTGACCGCGGGCTCGTGCCGCTCACCGCCGCTCTGGGCTCTGCCAGCTCTTGGCGGATGCCAGCCGGACTTCCCCGGCGCAATGCTCATCTCAAAATGCCCGTTGTGGATCCCTCGTCGCTCCGGATCCAACGGGGCTTCCCTGCTGCTGGGCCCGGAACAGCAAGCAAACGGGACATCAAATGCCATCGCACCCCTTACGACCACCTGCGCTGCTGCGGACCTTCTTCCGGCGCGCCTCTCGCTGTCGCGGGCTGAACAAGACGCACGAATACCGGCATCCCCTTGGCCGCCACGCGGAGATCGACCAGCCTGCCTGAGAATGGTCGAGATTCCGCCCGCGGGCCACTCCCATTGTCTAGAGAGGCGATGAACCACCCCTAACGCCCCATATTTGTCTCTTCTTCTCGACTTCCCAGCACTACTTGATCCGAGGCCTACCCTCGCAGCTTCCTCCTCCCCCGACGAGACTCTGTGCGAACATGCTGTCATGCCGGCCGTGATACTCTCCCGGATCGCCCAGAATGTCCCCGACAAGGGCCCCCGCCTTGAGGCCATCACCACCGCGCTGCTGGTCCTGGCCACCTTCTTCGTCATGCTGCGCTTCGTCGCTCGCTACCGCCGCGGTCTCACTTACGGCCCGGACGACTGGATGATGGTCGTCTCGCTGGTATGCCCGATCCCGGCCCTCCCGCCGCCGCAAAGCTGATCAACTCCCGCATTCCAGCTCTTCTGCTTCGGGTCCGGAGGCCTCAACTATGCTAGTAAGCACTCGCCCAAGTTCCCTCCGCAACCGTGAGCTGACCCTTCCACCAGTGATCAGCTGGGGTCTAGGCAGGCATGCCGCCATTCTCCCACAGGGAAATCTGGTCATTGTCCTCAAGGTGAGCACTCACGTCACCGCGGCGCCGAGCAAGGCCTCTGACCCTGCCAGCTCCTCGTCGCTTTCGAGTGTGTCTACTGCACTGCTGTTGCGCTAGTCAAGCTCTCGCTGCTGCTGATGTACATGCGTATCTTTCCCACCAAGGGCTTCAAGATCGGTGCATACATCCTCGGCTTCATGACTGTTGGCTGGTGCATTGCCATCAACTGCGTCAGCATCTTCCAGTGCCACCCCATTAAGAAAGCCTGGCTGCCGACTATCCCGGGATCCTGCATCAACCTCAAGGCCTCCTTCATCGGCAACGCCGTCCCGAACATTCTCACCGACGTCGCCATCTTGTGCATGCCCATTGGTCAGGTGTGGAAGCTGCAAGTGACACCAACACAGCGCGCATCGTTGTGCTTTATGTTTCTGCTGGGTTCATTGTGCGCACTGCCACCCAGAGCTCCTGTGCTGGATCCCTGGCTAATCGGTCTGCAGCGTGTTGTTTGCCAGTATCTACCGCTTCACGACGATCATGCAGTTCCAACTTACAGACACAACTTGTGCGTTCCCATATTGCGTCAGAGGAAAGTCTGTTCGCTGACTCTCCGCAGGGACCCTCGCTACGGCATGCACGTGGTGCGTCGTCGAAGTCGCCTCGGGAATCATCAGCGCTTGCCTCCCCACCCTACGACCGCTCATGAAGATGGTGTCCAGCCAGTTCGGCAGCAGCAGGGGCCGTTCCGGAAAGGGCACCAGTGGTAACATGTCCCGCAACACCGAACTGGTCACCATCGGCGGCACCGGCGCTAAGCGTAGCCAAACGGGCGAGCGTCACTTCAAGCGTCTGGAGGACGAGCTGGTCACCGTGGCCGAAGAAGGAAGCCACTACGGCAACTCGACCATGGTGTCGAGATCGCACTCGGCCCAACACAGCGACGGCTCGTCATCAAGCGATCAATTACCTTTGACGAGTATCATGGTGACCAAAGACGTAAAATGGTCTGAGCGGAACGCTTCGGTTTCGGGCTCGAGAGGTTCAAGTACGACGCGGACAACGTACCAAGGAACCTACCAACAGAGGTAGTACAGGAGGCGACCTTAAAAGGAGAAGCAGCCAAGAAGCTATGTAATCAGAGATTCCCCTTTGTCTTTAGGACAGGTAATGTTTCGTCGGAGAAAAATTTTATTAAACGCGTCATATTCCCGCACTTACATGATCTGAACACTTGCAGCATAAGAGGCGGTGGGGCCATGGAAAGCAACGCATGAAGCGTAGCAACCAGGTTTGCACGGCCGGTATTACGGATTTGAACCACTTCCACGCAGACTTCGTAACAACTTGGGCATGAGGCTGGAGCGAGACTCAGGCGGACGTTGCTGGGCTCCAGAATCTACTCGCAACCCGCCACGTCTGAACAGACATCTCCCCGTCGGACCGGCCAGCTCTCACCCTGAATTACACCTCTTCCAACGGGAAATGCGCACTCTCCCTTTACGGCCAAGATCTCGCCACAAACCTCAAACTGTCCTGCACCCACTCTTCACTCACCCTGGCTTCCATATCGAAAACACGCTCCCCCGGCTCCGACGATTAAAGCACCGGCACGGCCACTCACCTCCAAGCAAGAGCAGAGCTACGAAAACTCACAATCGAGTCCTCAGTCCCCCAAATCACCCACAATGCGGAGACCCTCGCCTGTTACGGCGAATTTGTCGAGGTCGAGGGAGCGGCCGGGGTGCAGCCAGGTGAAGAAGTCGGTGGCGTCTTGGCGGATGTCTGAGATGGCAGATTCGGGCATGTGGCGGTGGGAGGAGCTGATGGCGGGGGCGCTGGTGGAGGCGGCGAGGTGGATGAGCCTGGTGGAAGAGGCGTCAAGGATTGTTTGTTTCGTCGTTTGTCGCGCTTCTCTGCGCTGCAGTGCCGTCTGCGGAGGAGTGGGGATGGTTCGACGCGGCTTACCAAGGTGCCACGTCTGTGATGTCAAAGGCATCGAACTTGGGGTCCATGGCGGTAGGTGACTTGGATTTGTGCTATCTACTATTTCTGCCTCTCCTCGGACGACGTATCGTAACTGTTGGTGTCAAAAGATCAATCTACCTTGAGACAGTTGCTGATTTCGATAGTTGCGGTCTAACTAGCTGCAATGCGGTGGCATTACCGTGCTTGAGCTGGCACGGCTGGTATCGCACAATTGCTTTACTTTATCCGCCTATCGATCACCGACGTCGAGTCCAACCCGCCAGTGGTCGAAAGAAGCTCCTCGCTCTGGAGTCCCGTTCCCAGGCGACGCAGAAGCTTATGTCAGCCATCGTACGGCCGGTCTTTGGACCGGTCTCGCGAGTCTGGCCGTGTTGATCATCGTAGCGACACGAGGCGGCAAAAAACCGCAAGCGCAGAAAAAAAGCCCACCAAATTTCCGAGTCTCGGCAGCGCAGGTCTCGGATCCGAGCATGACGCGTCTTTCATATTGTCGCCATTATCATCCAAAATAGACGGCGCCAGGGGCGGTTTGGGCGTCTTCGCTTTTTCTCGTCGGTGAAGAGGCGTGCAGCCTCGCTGTTCGCGTCGTGCCGATCGGCAATATTGGGTGCGCATGGATCATGACTTTACGTACTCGAGAGTCGAGGGATCGGACCGCAGGCTGTCCGAGATGTGAGACACAAATAGGCCAGATGGAACTGCAGATCTCGTCAGGAGAAGAGATCTCTTGGGCTTCGGTAGCGAGAAAGGCGTCTCAATGTGCAAGACAAGAATGCAAATCCGCACTCAAAGAGAGCGGTCGACCACCTCGTTGCTCAGGCATCGTCTTGACAACAGCAGCGAATCCGCCTTTAAGAAGCTGATCGACCAACCATACGCTGTGCTCTACAGCCCCCCATTCCAGGAGGGCGTGGCGCGTTTGGGGACGAATAGCCTTCCTGTTGGCGACCCAATGAGGTAGAGGTTGGGCGAAGCGTGGGGACAAAACCGCCGCAGGGCCCGAAATCGCGAACGAACGGAGCACGACTCGCACGGATCAGCGCTCGGAACGAGTAAGTGGAGAGGATCGCTTCATGCAGACATGTGGGTGGGAATTGTTGCAGCTTGAGTCTTTCTCTTTTCGCGCCGAGGCACAGGCTGGAGCCCTTCAAGATGACCTTCTATCCTGACGGTGCGGCTGGAATAGTGGGCAAGGGATTCACGTGCTATCAGTTGGTAGTCGGTAGTTTCACTCGTGGGGTTTGGCGCTCGACGCTCGTTTCACTGCTCGTCCACGGAGATGGTGTCACGTTGGGGCGAGTGCCGCTGCTGTTCGCACCAGTCCAACCCCACACCCTTTGGATGCGATGCGACGGCGCGTTTGCGGTGCGTGTAGGCTCGGAGGCGCAGTGCCGGCTCGCGCGTCTTTCAGGATGGCTGTGCAAGCCGCGGACGCACGTAGAGATGCTGGATGATGTTTGGGCGGTCTCGCGGCGGCCTCGGCGGAGGTTGGCAGTGACGCGGTGAGGGTCGCGAGCAAGAGGGTGTGTTCGGCTGCAGACCCCGGCCCTGGCTGTTTGAGCCGCAGTGGCAGCCTCGGCAACGGCCGCCGTCCGCTTCGCATCGTGCCCGGTGCTCCTCCCCCGTGGAGCAACACCAAGAAGGCCCGAAGCCACCGACGCCATGAGCGCGAACGCCGTCCGTGTGCGTCCGCTGCGTCTGTCGCACCGCCCGCAGCTCTGTCGCCCTCACTTGGCCGCGTCCCGCCGCTCCATCACCGTCGAAGGCCGTCCGGCCGCCTACGCACGCCTGCAACAGGAGCCCGAATCCCTCAGCGCCCAGATCCAGCTGCGCATCGGCCGCGAGAGACAGCTGAACGCCCTCCGCAATGCCTTCCTCGCCCCGGGCACACCCCACCTCCAGCCTGATCGCAAACCCGACCGCCGCTCCAAACCCCCGACCGGCCGTCTCGCCATCGTCGCCCGCCAGCTCCAGTGCTGCGAATACCGAAGCGATTACCTCGATCTCGTCTCGTCCGTCTGCCAACAGCCTCTAGCCGACACGGCCTTCAAGTTCGACGCCGTCCTTCTGGTCTGCGACGCCCTCTGGCAAAGGCTGGTGAATGCACCGCCCCAGGATGCCGACTACAAGATGCTGGTGCTTGCCCACCACATTCGATTCAAGCTGGAGGACGCTCAAGTAACGCTGCCGTGGTCGCTACTTGCCTCCGGCCTGCTGTGTGCCACCAACTGCCATAGCGTTCCCGCCATGAAATTCTATCTCCAGGAATACCAGAAGCTGCAACAGCGAATGCCGCCCCGATTGTTTTCGCGTCTGCTGGACAACATCGCCAATGCCCCGACCAGGGTTTTCAAAGCCAACGCCGCGCGAAGACCGTGGTCTAATGAGCATGCCTCAGCTGCTCTGCTTGGCTTCCCTGATGCGCCGGGCGACGCTCCGTACGACCTCAGCGCCTTCGTGCCACGAGACCGCAACGACTGCCTCAATCGGTGGCTCAAAGCCCTCGCACAGTTCAGGGCTGTCGATCAGCTTCGTGTCGAGTGGGCCTTGTGGCTCGAGAACCAGCTGCGCACCGCTCCGGAGCCGTGCCTTTGCCCTCCCGAGGCGTTTCGCTTCGACGCCACCGCAAAAAACAGCGACAGAGCTCCCATGTGGCGGTTGCGGGACGCAGGAAAATGGGACACAAAAGTCCACGGGGATCTGATGTTCATCGAAGCATTCCGCAGGGTTGGTGCAATTGAAGAAGCTTGGATGGTGGTGAAGGAGTCCGGAATCCCCTTAAACGTTCTCAAACGCCGGACCCAGGCTGCTCTGCTGGCGCACCCTGAATTCGCCGCACCCGAGCTTTGGACAGATGACATGAGAGCCTTGGTGCTCCAGAACTACGCCGACGAGCTGGCCAGGATCGAGGCTGTGTATGGTGTCGACTGGGTTTGGGATGAGCGATCCGGGACCGGCTATCATCGCCTCCGCGGTGGATCCGTCCTCGCGAGCCCAGATGACCATGACGAGGCCAGCTCTAGTGCTCACCATTCCGAGTCTTGACCCTCGTAAGAGGCTTATGGCTTGCATTTTCCATTCGGCCCGGTAGGCGTGTCATTTTTGCGCCGTCGGCCGAGCAAACGTGGTGTAAGATGATATGCCCAACACCCGTAGCACGTGTTCTGAGCGAAACGGCGTTCTAAAAACGCTGGCGCATGTTCCAAAGGACCTTGCATGAATGAAGCTGGGCTTGCGACAGCCAGATTGTTCAAAACGGACGTTTCCGACAGTGATAACTGATCGGCCCTATCGGAATATAGACAGAGGGGTTTGAGGAGTACCGAGGAACCCGCAATGCATGTGGTGGCATGATCTGTTGCCACAATCGGTGGACGGGCTGCGGACCAAGTATATCCAGTGTTCGGTAAGAGGATGGCAACCTTTACATGGTGCGACAAGCGCAACCCCACTGATCGAATACCACTCCTTATTATTAACGTAGCAAATTGTTAAACAAACAGCCTAAGGGCTACTGCACCTGGGTGGATTTTAGCAGCAGAGCGAGTTGGTTTCCTAGAGAGTTAATCTAGTTGGGAAACCAAAGGTCCGAAAAGGACCCGATTAGCGAGAGCCAATTGGGGTTTAGTGTAGCACGTGACGCACACGTATATCCTCCGTGTGCGGCTAATAGGTAGAAGAATTGAACGACTCATCGTAGACTGTCTCTATACCGCTGCTGTGAACCCTCATTGTTCAACACAAATACGAATTATTCCCTTCTCGTGTTGCCCTTTTTTGAGACTGCAACGTAATCGCCTCCGGCCCGCCACAAGAACGTACGAGCCCCGTTCATTCAGCTCACGGCAGTCCAGACCAATAACCCATTCGCGAGCGAGACCACGTTCGCAGAAAATCCAGAGGTACCACCTCTCGAACTGACAACCACAGGGGGTGACCACCTAAGGGAGGCTTGATCCAGATTCGGTTGAGATGCCCTTCTGGGAAAGCCGTTCTGGCATGTGCGACGGACTCCAAACTACGCCTCTAGTGTACCGCTCCGTGCAGCTCTGCAACATACGATGCAATCCCCTGTCACTGGACTCAGCAATGCTTTTCCTACAACACCAGATGCCCTTTCTGCGACACTTCTGGGGGTTCGCGTGCACTGTTGCTTGGCCAGCTGGTGGGGGATCGTCAAGGACCTGGGGCTCGGCCGCGAGCCGAAGCGTCGCATCAAAGCAACTTTTACCCAATCCGGCCATTCAGTCCGCGCGCTACAACTTTAATTTCTCACTATTTCAGCCGGCATCCGCAATTCTCTCTACCCTCAGAGACCATGGCGCACGCTTTGGCTCTCAATTGGACAGCATGCCTGTCAGTATGCCCTGATCACGACATGTATCTCGGCCCGTCAAGCGAACCTACAGCCAGGGCGGACTATAGCACGGCAGCAACCCCTACACCAACTATAGCCGAGCGAGTGGACGCTTCATAGTCTCGGCCCTCTTATCGTATGTTTGAAAATCGTCCCCCGGCCGCTGTCGATACCATCCCACCGGGGGTGTTCCTTAAGTCTCTTTCATCCCCCTCGCTCGATACTCTCAGAGATCGCAACCGCATCCTGCAGTTCCTGCGCTGCGCGCGCTACATCGATATCGGACCCCCACAGTCCGTCTCGTCCGCCCGATCCGCCGACCTCGGCTAGCAGCATGCCCATCCATGACCTGAAGCCATCCCCGCAGCCTATCAGTGACTGGCAGACTGCAAAATACCCGCATGGCGTTACACGAGGCCACACGTTGTTGGCCATCACAGGCACACTTTTTGGGTTATGTCTGATAGTAGTGGTTGGCCGTGTGGGCGTCCGCATCTCCCGCAAGAGCCTCGGGACTGACGATGCTCTCATGATAGCGGCAATGGTAAGTTCAACACCTCTCATTGTGTTAACCAGAGCTAACACGCCGACACAGATATTGTGCGCTGGCGTGGATGCGGGCTTGTATCTGGGTGAGTGCATCGGCAATTTGATACCTATCCTTCTCCGACATGTCCTAGCGTTTCTTCGGTACGGCTTCGACCATCATGCGTGGGACCTCACTGAGAGTATGGTGATATCAGCCCGAAAGGTGATTTGAAATAGTGCTCGGATTCAGTAGCGTTCTCTAACTCATCTCCAGGTGGCCTTCGCAATCGAGGCGGTCAATATGGCCTGTGCCTCGCTCACGAAGATCTCCATCCTTTATTTTTGCAAACGCTTAGCCGGTGGCACCTACAAATCTTCGATATACAACCTCGTGGTCCAAGGCAGTATTGTCTTAGTTGCCACGGCGTTGGCAGTTTTCACCCTGACGTTGTTCCTGTCCTGCTATCCATTGGAAGCCTTCTGGCTTCAGTTCAGCCCCTCTTGGTTATCCCAACACAAGTTCGCCTGCTTCGACGAGTTCGACCACCTCATTTCGTCTGCGTCTGTCGGGGTGGCCGAGGATTTCCTTGTGTTTGGTGTGCCTGCCGCTCTTCCCTGGAGATTGCGCATCAGCAGAAAGAAGAAGATAGCACTGGCCTGCCTTCTGGGGCTGGGTTTCTTGTGAGTCTAGTGTCGAAGGAAGCCTGAGATTTCTGAACTAAGGATGGGCAGTCCCTGCGTCGCCGGCATCTTGCGTATCGCCTACACAATCAAAGTCTACAACGGCTACGACGCGACCTGGAACGCGTACCCGGCATACATATGCCTGGTGATTGAAACGCACCTTGCCATCCTCTGCGCATCTGTACCGGCGCTCAACTCTTCGGCCACCAACCTCGTACGCCACGTGCGGAAGAATAGCAACTGGTCGGTACTCAAGAATCGTGGACGCAGCGGGTCCATCAGCGGCCGCAACGATGCAGAGACCGACCTCGAAATTCAAGAAATCAATCAACCGGGTGGCCATTTTGTCCCGCCACCACCGCCGCCACCGCCGAACGACGACAAGCCTGCAAAGATGGAAGCGGCTGTGGCCGGCGCTTTTGTCACGTCTGGACTGGCGATGAATCCGCCCAGCCCGGAGGCGGGGATGGAGCTGCGATCTGCGTACTTTCGGGAACCCCAATCACTCTCTCAGGTGGTCTTGCTCAACTACAGTGCAACCAGTGTCGGTGGCTTCTCCGGCGTTGTCTCAGATATGCCGACTGTCCGTGAGAACGAAGAGATACGACCATTCGTACGTGACTCTGGTACTTTGCAGCAGGCGCCTTACTGACTTGTGGCTGCAGATCCCCGCCCGCACAAGATGGAACAATCAGACCAGTGATGAAGAGGAGGTGACTGCTTTGCCAGCTCCAACCCACGGGTGGAGATGAAAAGATGGACCCAAGCTCTGAGTCGGCCTTGGTGCCCACGGGCGTCGGGATCCTTCCGGCCGTCTGATCGGGATCCTGCCGGACGTTCTGTCGGGACTCTCCCGAACCTGCCCCCCACTCGAGACTCCTCTCGCTTCTCGAGATGATATTGCACATCAGCTGCTGTACCGAACCGGGCAAGAAAGTCGTCGTGGCAGCTCTCACCGGACAGGACAGGTGGACCGGCTTATATGCGGTACCGACCTAACCCGACGTACCCCGGTCGATGACATTCCCGACAGGCCAAAGCAGTTCCGGCTATGGGACCGCAACAACCGGGCACCGGCACAGCCATCTATCCGTGCTGGAAGATGACAGATGAGACGCCGATCGCCAAACGCATCTCTATCGGCGCGCTTTGACCTCATGTCTGTGCATCTCGCGACGTTTTTTCCTTATTGGGACAGGTGTCGCAGACCAACCAAGGGTACAGCGACTGCTTGGTCCTACTTGGCAGCGGAACTTCCGTCCTTCACGTGGATGCCATCGTCCCTGACACCACTATACGACCATTCATTATGCCAGACGGCCATTGATTTGTCGGACCCCTCCAAGTTGGATCGCGTATTCCATCTCTTCGACTTTGTTGTTTCAATTGGGCCAAACCACAAGGCGCTGACATCTGATCTCGCGCAAATTTTGCCCAACGCAGTATTTTTTACGATTCATGCTCTCTAGATGGACAAACTTTAAGTAGTACATAATGACCTAATGTCTTCCTCTGTATCATCTTCTCCAGCTACTACTCAACCTGCAGCTTTGTTCATTGACACCAGTCTTTAGACCTCCCACTAATCCCCCTTCCATCTCGGACGAGGCTCCACCGTTGCTGAGATCAAGATCGAAAAGACTCGAGGCCACCATGGCCACGCAAGCCGAAGAACTAGTGGAAATCCCAGGTCCCGCCGGTAAGTTGCTGTGGCCAGGAGACCCCAAACCGTGTTCTAATTCGCGCAGGGCTGCCCATTGTAGGTAACCTCTGGAACGTCGATTTAGACAGCCCGCTGTCATCCATCATACAAATCTGCCGCGAATATGGTACGCACCGCGGTCTACCCACCCCCTTCAGAAGCTGGGATCAACATCTGACGGCACGCAGGCCCTATCTGCCAGATCAACATCGGTGGCAGCAAGAACCTCCTGGTCGGAAGCGCCGCTATTTTGGATGAGATTTGCGACGAAAGTCGCTTGCACAAAGCCGTCACTGGCGGGGTGGGAAAGCTGCGACAGCTGACCGACGACGGACTGTTCACGGCCTACCACGATCAACACACACGGGGCATCGCGCATCGGATCCTCATGCCAGTCTTCGGGTCCATGAAGATCAGGGAAATGTTCCCAGAGATGAAGGACCTGGCACAGCAGCTGTGCCTCAAGTGGTATGCCGCTCAAGCCGGTGCCAGATGGCCAACACAACTGACATGGCGGGGCTCGATACGGCCCAGAGCACACGATCGCCGTCACCGACGACTTCACGCGGCTGACGCTCGACACCATCGCGCTCTGCTCGATGGGCCTCCGCTTCAACAGCTTCTACAAGGACGAGACGCACCCCTTCGTCGGCCACATGAACGCCGTCCTCAAGGAAGCCGGCGTGCAAGCCCAGTTCCCTGACTTCCTGAACAACACCGTCCGCCGCAGCTCCGTCTCGTCCTTCCACGCCTCCATCGCCGCCATGCGCGCCACCACCGCCGACCTCATCGCCAAGCGCCGCGCCCACCCAGTCCCCACGCCCGACCTCCTCACCACGCTCCTCGACGGCCGCGATCCGGCCACGGGCGAAGGCCTGTCCGACTCGGCCATCATCGATCAGCTCATCACCTTCCTGGTCGCCGGCCACGAAACCACCTCGGGCCTCCTCGCCTTCGCCCTCTACCACCTCGCCGCCCACCCGCGCTGCCTCGCCGCCGAGGTCAGACAAGACAATTGGCGCCAATCGCACCCCTTTTACCCTGCACCGCAAAAGCAATGAGGAGGGTTTGAAGATGCACGCGAGAGACCAACGACGCTCCTCCGTCCGGATCCATCGACGATGGAGCATTGTGCGTGCTGCTACTCATTACGGAAAGTCGACTCGCGCGCAGCCGATGCAGCCGTCAAGTCATTTCTTGTACCCCATCTACGACGCTGCAGGGATCGGTTCCCAGCCCCGCCCCGATTTTCCCTTATCTATCTTGGATTGTTATCACGGCGATCTTCACGTCAGAAGGTAGACCGGCACGCAGCTCAGCAGGAACGAAACCGCATCGATAAGGCTCAACGAGAAAGCGTAGGAGGCATTCCCAGAAATTTCGGAGTGTCCGGCGCGTTTGGAGCGAAGATATAGATCGGAGCACGGCAGGGCCGACGGAGCGATCCGCTCCTTGATCTTCGGAGGAGGGGCATCTCCGCCGAAATACCCGCCTCGTCCTTATCTTTGGGGCAACGGGCTTGGCAACCGAGGACGGTGCGAAGGATCATGTACGCTAGCGCAGAGCCCCGGGGCGGGGTGCATGCGGAGAGCTACACTCGATGAGGTAGTACGAGACGCGCTGAAGGTTGTTGGCCTGGGTTGCCGAAGCCTAACGCATTCCGCCCGCGAGGGCATCACGCAATCGATGTCTCCTGGTGCGATACGACTAGATATCAACATCAGCAGCAGAGAGCCTTCTGCTTCTGCTCCTGCGCTGTCAGACCGGCGTTGTCGCGTTTCCATTTTTGACTCCGAGAAATGGGTTCCATGGCCAAATCGAACGTCCTCGTTGTCGGATTCGGGGGAATCGGCACAATGACGGCATACAATCTGGAAGCTGGTGGTCTTGCAACAGTCACAGGCGTTCTACGGTCAAACTACGACCTCGTCAAAGAGCGTGGATTCAGGATATGGTCCGTTGATCATGGCGATATCGAGTCGTGGAGGCCGAGTCGAAGTAAGATTTGCCACGGAGAACGCCCAACTGTTCGGCTTGAGAATGAACCGTTGACGACGCTATAGCCTCGCGGTCAGTTCCCAATGTGGAGGGTGACGAGTCCTTGGCGCCGTTCGACTTCATCGTGGTCTGCACCAAGAACGTCCCGGACATTCCTCCAACCGTCGCCGAAATCATCGCTCCGGCGGTGACTCCCGGCCACACAGCCATCGTCCTGGTCCAAAATGGCTTGAACATCGAGAAGCCCATCATGGCTGCGTTTCCGACGAACGCCGTCATATCAGGAATCTCTCGCATGAGTTCGACCGAGCTGAGTCCCGGCCAGATCTTCCAGCAGGACCACGACATCCTGGTCCTCGGCGCCTTCAGAAACCCCAACCTGGGGCTGGAGGAAGAGCGCGCGGCGGCCAAGCAGTTCGCGGATTTGTACAACGCGAGCGGGAAGGCTACCGGCCGGTACGAGGAGGATGTCGCGTTCGCGCGGTGGCGGAAGCTGGTCTACAACGCGTCCTTCAATTCTCTCTGCGCGATCACGGGCATGGACACGTCGAGGATCAAGCTGGCCGGGTCGCCGGTCACGGAGCTGTTGCTGCCTGTGATGCTGGAGATCAAGAGCATTGCGAGGGCGGCGGGGGTGAAACTGCCGGCGGATCAGGAGGATGCGTCCTTGGGCGGTGACGCCGTCGACGCGTACTTCCGGCCCAGCATGCAGCAGGATATCGAGAAGGTAGAGTGCTCCGGGATCTTTTTTCTTTTGCTTGCGTCTTGCTGACCGCTGGCCGCTGGCAGAGCAACTTCATGGAGATGGAGATAATCGTCGGGGAGCCGTTGAGAGAGGCTCAGCGGCTGGGTGTCCCGGCCCCGACCCTGACGTTTGTTTATTCACTTCTGAAGGCCTTGCAGACGAGGACTAAGCAGAACAGGGGGATGGTGGAGATGCCGCCGGCCAAGGACTACGGCGCCGGCGAGGTTCTGGCGAAATTCAAAGCTTCGAGGCCCTAAGGTTGTGTGTTTTGTCCTCTGGAGGAGCACGGGTGTGGAGGTCTCTGACTGTCTCGGATCCGCGTTGGTTGAAGATGATGCGGACACGCGGAAGGGGAGTGGATGCGGTGTCTATTTCTCCAAGTAGCTGCCATCGATATCTATTTGCACGGTCCCTCCGGACCTAGATCGGACCCGAACCAGCCTCTCCACTATCTCGTTACTTCAGCACTTCACGTGCTTTCGTTGCGCATCTCAGCCCCATAGTATGTTCAAGGCCTTCTTCCACCCCTTGGCCTCCGGCTCCGGCATCTCCGGGCATCGATCCACGTCCGCCAGCGCTTCTCGCAGGGGAATGTCGGCGAGCGACACGATCTTCGTCTTCTTGATGAATTTCCAAAGGAGGAATGCGGTGAGAACCAGCGGGATGTCACTGAGGGCGATGTCAGTGTCTTCGAACTCGGGGAGGATGGTTTGCCGCTTACAGATATGAGGAGACGAATGAGCTCGAGGACCAGTTCCCGCGGGTAAAGACTGCAAAGCCGGCAGTGAAGAGGATGATGACGCAGAAGACCAAGGCTGTCGGGGTGGAGTAGACTGCAGGCTATCAGCAAAGGGGAGAGGCGAGAAGACTGAGGGGCTGTGACGCACCCGTCCAACCATTGTGCCAAGGCAGGGACGATAGAGGGAGGCCCTGCTTCTTCATAGCGAGTATGAGCCGCTGGTGGTTGATCAAGATGGTAATCCAGCTGATCAAGACTCCACACGCGGTCAAGTCCAGGAACCAGTAGAAGACGGTCAAGGCGCCGTTGGACAAGCTCATGAAGGCAAGGAACATGAAAGCCGTCTGGAGGAGGACGCAGACGTACGGCACGCCCCAAGGAGTTGTTCTCAGGAACACACGGGGGGCCTGTCCCTTCAGGGCCAAGCTGTACAGAACGCGGGTCCCGGCAAGCAGGGCCTGGTTGGACGACGACCACGCGGACGTGATGACGACGGCGTTGACGACGGAGGGGATAGCCTTGATGCCGGCGCCGCTGGCGGCAATCACGAAGGGGCTCTGGGCTGCGGTGCCGGACTCGTTGGAGAGGCGCTCGTCGTCGCTGGCAACGAGCATGCCGACCACCAGGACGGCCAGGATGTAGAACATGGACACGCGGGCGAAGACTCTCTTGCACGCGTTCGGGATCGCCCTCCTCGGGTTGTGCGTCTCGGCCGCGGCCATGGCAACGCTCTCGACGCCGGCAAAGGAGAAGACGGCGTTGCTCATGACGGCCCAGTAGCCGAGGAACTTGCCCCAGCTGCCGGTGGCGACGTACTCGACAAAGGCACCGGGGGTCTTCCAGTAGCGGAACCCGATCCGGTCATGGCCGGGAACGCCGCCGAGGTTGATGACCAGGCCCAGGATGATGAGGAAGACGATGAGCAGGATCTTCAGCACGGCGAAGAAGAACTCGACTTCCCCGTAGACGCGGATCAGGGAGATGCCGACGACGAAGGTCAGCACGATGATCAGGACGATCCATATTGCGCTGTTGACGTCGGTCCAGTACTGGAAGAGCACGCAAATGGCGGAGATCTCGGCCGGAATCGAGAGCCAGTTTCCGTAGACGATGTTATACCTGCACGGAGGGTCAGCGGCGGGCCACGTGCGCGGCTTACTGCGGACGCGCTGCCCCCACTTACCCGATGGCAAAGCCCAGGGCGGGATCGACGAGGAACTCGGCGTGGCGGACGAAGGAGCCGGTGACGGGAAGCAGGGCGGTGACCTCGCCCAGGGCGAACTGCACGGCGCACACGATCAGGCCGACTGTCGCGTAGCCAAGCAAGGCGCCGAGAGGACCGCCCGTTTGGATGGAGCCGCCGAGCCCCAGGAACAGACCGGTGCCCTGCAAAGCTTGTGAGCGTTTGGCTTCGAGCGTGGGTTCGCCATACGCACAATGGCACCGGCCAGGGCAATCAGGCTGATGTGTCTCTGGTGCAGGCCGCGCGACAGGTCCTGCTGCTCGTTCTGGGTGAGGAAGTCTCCCTGGTGGTCGTCGCGCGGCGCAGCGTACTCGGCGGGGGCCGCCTGCGCGACATCGACGCTACCGTACTTGCTGGCGACGGCGGCCATGTTGGCGTGCGGTCCTCGGGGACAGCGGGGACGGGGCCTGATGCGAGGAGTTGTGCGGCTGGAACAGACAAAGAAAAGCGAAGAGGCCACCGCAGCAGGGCTGGACAAATGCCGACGGAGATGGCGTGCTTCGCAGATTGCCGACTGCTGCGTGCGCCGGCAGCCAGCGAGTCAGCCACACGAGCGTGCGAACTGCGAGCTATGGTGTTTGCAGCGGACCGTTACCTGATCGAATCGCGTCAGGCCGCCAGTGGAGCACGAAAAGCGCCGCAGCTCGCTAACTGCGGCGCCATCACCTGGCTTATCTCGCGGCAGCCCAGCGTCGTACCACCGCAGTCGACGCCGGTCTTTGTTCAAATACAGCGGTGGCAGACGAGGGGGACAGTCGTCGGAATCCTGCCGGAGGCGTTACAATGCAGCGAGCAACTTGGAGCGGACACAACTTACAGTTCTTGGCCTTGTCCGGTACAGCTAC
The DNA here is from genome assembly GCA_029906385.1 of Neofusicoccum laricinum. Taxonomy (NCBI): domain Eukaryota; kingdom Fungi; phylum Ascomycota; class Dothideomycetes; order Botryosphaeriales; family Botryosphaeriaceae; genus Neofusicoccum; species Neofusicoccum laricinum. The sequence continues at coordinate 1,937,989 of CP123726.1, forward strand.
GCGGAGAGCCCCGCAGGATCGACCTCGCAGCGGCTCTGCTCACCCGAGAAACCCCACCGCGCAGCGCCAGTGCCTCCGCCTCCGCCTGATATCCAATTTGTATTCATGGCGACGGAGGCTGAACAGGCAGGCCAACGTGTATCTGGCGCGGAGAAGGCCTGACCAACCTGGAGTCTGAGCTGGCGTATCGCCGAAGGTGACGCGGGCAAAGGGGGCGGCACGGCGGTCGAGAACAGCGGGGGAGGAGAGCTGGAAGGCAGCGGCCACAGCGCTAACCCGGCAAAGCAACGAGTCTAGAGCATGAAGGCCTGATGGCGACAGGTTTGACGAGCCTGCAACGTGCGTTGGGCTTGGTGAGGATGAAGTGTGCGGAGGAATGACAGTGCGGTCAGTGCGCAGAATGCGGGCAGGACGACAACGGGGATCACATGGCGGAGTGAGCTCTGATTCCAAGACATGTCTTGCAGGATCCAGGTGCTGCTCCGGCTCGTCACCCGTCTCTGCCTCCAGTTCCATCCCGCCACAGCTCCATCGCTTAAAACGTCCCGCAGGCAGCTGCAGCTCGAACACCCTGTCAATCTCAAGGGCCGCCCTACCCTTCGTCCCGGGGACGTACAGCCAGACAAGAACAAAGGCAACGTCGGACAGAGCGGCAAAGATGAACCCAGTCTTGCTCCCGAGCGCGCCCTGGTCCGAGTCGTAGACATACGGCAGCAAGAACCCCACCGTCAAAACATCCCGCAACCTGACCTCGACGACTCTACGTTTACAATGTCCAATCTCCAATGAACTCGGAACCATGCACGCCGAACTCAAGTCTATCATGCGAATGCGATAGCTTTGCAGGAGACATTCTAAGTATCTACTACTTGGAAGCGGGACGGTGCTGGTCAGAACCGGGCCTGGGCTTCATGAACTACCAAGACCCAATGAGGGTTTTATTTGGCGTTGAGGGTGAGGAGACGGTTAACATGTAACATCCACTCGAAATTGGACGTGCACCTGCACCTGTCGTCATCAATTCAGGCATAAGTGCCTCCGTATGCTGAGTTACGGATGCCGCTCTCGGTTCTATCGTCGAGGTCGAGACGAAGGGTACTTGGTGCGCCGAGGCCCAAAAGCGGTGGCTGCAAACAACCAGATTGTTACCAGGCTGAAGCCACTAACACGGAAAATGTCTGCAAAGGTCTATGTAATCAGCTTCTACTGGCCCGAGGGTGTGGCTCAGATCTGAGATCACTTGCCGAGTAAGACGGTATGGCGAGCTCGGCCTTGGCGGACGGCGATGGGACGCTGCAGATTCAGTCTGCTCGATGACGCGGGCCGTTTTGAGGATGGGGGACGTTGGAACGAGATGTCTGCGATGGTGCAATCGACAATTGCGGGCCTCAGGAAACGCGGCTATATCACTGTAAGAGGGAGGCGGTAACCGGTGGCTCTGTGGATTGGTCAACACTTCTAGGTCTTGGTGGTCCTGCGACTTATATATTTGTCGTTGCTCGTGATGGAAATCCACCGCATGGGTCAGGCTTCAGTCTCGCTGGGTGGCTGCCATGTCGACTTCCGTGGCGGAAGTTTTGCTTTGCATAAGACATTGTAGGATCGACTGTGTCAGTGACGGTCCTTACCCTGGTACAGCCGAGAGCGTGTTCAAACCCCAAGTATTTACGGATGGCCTTCATAGTATCCAGAGGATCCAGAGTGCATACAACTCAGAAACCACCCGGAGAGTGTACACGGGTCGTGGCCGCACGGGTATCGCTTTTGAAAACCAAGACAGCCGTTTGCATACACAGTAAGACGACGCCGACGACGACGATCTGTGAAACCCCCAATGAAGGATAATGTGACCGATGAGGGGTCGTGGACGCCTGCTTGTGTGTCAGCCGTGAGCTCGACAGGCGGTCGTAAGAGTCCGCTCGGAAGAGCCAGCGTGACACAACACGCTAGACAGATCATCGGCTGTGGCGGCGGTGTTCATGGCGGGTTTGCATGCATGTGCGGAGCAGTAAACACGTCCTGCACAGAAAGGCTGGCAGTGCGAAAGCGCCGAGCACCGGTGAAGGCAGACGGAGAGTCTGGCGTCTGAGGCCGCAAGACTGCGGGAGCACAGCCCCGGATCAGACCTCGGTCCGCTTGGGCATCCATCCCCTTGCTCCGCCGGTACATGGTGCGGGGACGGCGCAAAAATGTACTCTCGAGACTATCACCACCACTACCACAGTGACGCCAGCACCTGCACGCCCGGAAGTCGGACGTGTGGATGCATATGACCGCTCTCGTCCGGCCGAATTTGGACATCGGAATGCTTGCCGATGCACGACGCCCTCCCGCCGGCCAGTCTGTCGAGACGATCCCGCTCTTTCCCGAGTCGGCTTGCCGGCACCTCGAGCTTCGCGCATTACCCCCTGGAAGAGGCATCGGAGAGGGACGATCCGGCTTGGGCTTAGCATTGCCCCTCTTGCGCCGCAGTCGCGCGTGCTTCGCCGCCTCTTGGCTGGAGAGCGATGGCCCAATCGAGGCTGCTCAAGCTGCGGTCCTTGTCTAATTTTGGCGGCCAATACAAATACGCGGCGGGCCGAAGGATGGCACAACCTCAATGCGGCCCTGCATCGCTATAAACGGCAATCCCAGTTTCGGTGTCACTGCGCTCCGAGCTGCTTGTTCAAGACTTGGAGAGTCGTAAGTATGAGGGAGGATCAAGAAGCAACGGCTCGCCGCACTGCTTGTGAGACTTTCGACTTCATAACAGCTACAACCCGTCCTCACCGAATTGCGCTAACGACCTGCGCGCACCCAGTTTCCTTCCGCATCGAGCACCGTGGCTTAGTCGAGGTTTAGAAAAAGTGGAGCTGATGAAGACCGTCCAATGGTGTCCAATGCACATAGCTATCAGCAGCCCGCCCTTCTATCTTGCCACGTCCGCCTCCCGCATGGAAAATGTCCCGCGTCCAAGCCGGATGCCCCATCCGTCTACAGGGGACGTCGCGCGCAAAGAGTGGTTGGCTCCGCAATCTTCATGTTCCGAATTGCACTTGGTTATCGCCTGCCGCATCGACAACGTCATCAGTGCACAGCCTACCACGGCTCGTCCTGCTGGGTGCACTACCATTCCGATCCATCGCGTCAATCTCGACTTGTTACGGATTCAAAACAACCAGCGAACCAGACCGAGACTCACCAGCTTGTGTGGGTTCCATCAACAAGCGCCGTGCTGTTGACACAACTCCGCCAAGATTGATCTGTTCCTTGCCTGTTGCGGCAGTTCACCGGCATCTTCACAAGCCACGATGGTGTAGTCTTTTATGCCAGTGCTGAAAAAGAGACAGAAAAAACAGTCTGCAATCGCAGCGACCTGTCTTCTTTCTGTACAGATGGCGGTCAGCTCTGATACTCGTGCTGACCCTTCTCGTCAACCTTCTAAATTCTGTAAAAGTGCAGATATGCAAGAAATGTAATTGAATGTAGGCGATCCCTGCAGTCGTTCGGCACATCAAGCTGCAAAGGTTAAAAAGCGGACCGAATGCGCATCGCGGGGAAGCGATTCGGAGCGCGTAAGCCAAGCTGACCCGAAAGAAGGGATAAACAGGGGCGTGCGCGTCTTCAGAAAACTCTCCGGACGGCCGTTACATTGCCTCAGGCGCTCATTGGTCTGAATGCTTGTCCGTTGAAACAAAATCGTACGAGGTACGTCTTTAGCTACAGCGAGACCTCCAGACTAAACGTTTTGTAGTCCGGCAGGACCTTGGCTTCCAAGACATATAAGACGAGCCCGAACCTTGCCGAAAGCCAACCGCAAGCCAACCGAAAGCTTGTACCAAGACGACAAGAAGGACGAGACCCAACACTCTGCCCTTCTACACCCTCTCTTCCCCCGAGCCAAGCAATCACGACATTTCTGCTGCAGATTGCGTTTGCGGATCGCTGCTGGCCGTTTCACGCTGCACCAAGTGTTCCTGGAGATATGTAAATCCGCTCACGACTGGTGCACTCTCAAGCACTGCCCCACGAGACATGCCGACATGGTCAAACACTGCCACCAAGACGGCCGTGCGCTAGGCGCCGAGTCGCCTTCCATGATCTTGTTCTGTCCTCCGGTCTATCATCTGCCTCCATGAAGTATAAGACCGCACATGATGTCTGCTTCCACTCTCAGAAGCACCATCAATTCCGTGCTATCAGCAGACCGCAATGGCTTCGACCCGGAACGACGTCGGGCGTGCACTGGCCAAACCGCTTGGAATCGACGTCGATTATCGACATGAGCCAAAGTTTGATGACGATACCGATACGTTGTCCAACTCGACAGTTGAACTGTACTACGAGGATGAGCCCACGGCCAAAGAATACTTGTCTCGTTTCAAGCCTACCACCTCCGGGCTTCTGCGATACATCAGAAGCTTGTTCCCCTTCTGGTCATGGATCTTCCACTATAATCTCCAGTGGCTTACGGGCGACGTTGTGGCCGGTATTACCCGAAAAGGCTGACCAAGGCGCTTCCATAGCTAACTTCGTCAGGCCTTACGGTCGGCTTCGTTGTCATACCTCAAGGAATGGCCTATGCGTCCCTGGCAGAGCTCACTCCAGAATATGGCCTGTACACGTCGTTCATTGGGTTTCTCCTGTACTGGGCGTTTGCTACGTCGAAGGACATCACAATCGGGGTATGCAAAGATGCAACCCAGTATCATTTCTCCATACTGACGTGGCTCAGACAGTTGCAATCATGTCGACAATCGTTGGCAACGTTGTGGTCAAGGTCCAAGAGCGGCACCCCGACATCCCATCGGAACAAATTGCGAGAGGACTTTCCCTAGTGTCCGGGGGTACCCTTCTCTTCATCGGCTTGATTCGCGCCGGGTGGCTGGTAGAGTTCATACCTCTGGTCGCCATCAACGCCTTCACTACTGGTGCAGCAATCAGCATTGCTTCAGGTCAGGTCCCAGCGATGATGGGCATCCGAGGCATCAACACAAGAGGATCAACGTACTTGGTCCTTATCGATATCTTGAAGAATCTTGGGAGCACTCGGATCGATGCTGCCATGGGAATTACCGCTTTGGTCTCTCTCTATCTTCTTCGATGGGTTTGCAATTTCATGTCCAGGAGACAACCCCAAAGGAAGAAGTTGTGGTTCTTCCTTTCGACGCTTCGCATGGCTTTCGTTATTCTGCTGTACACCATGATCAGCTGGCTGGTCAACAGAAACATCCGGAACGAGGATGACGCCCGGTTCAAGATTTTCGGGACCGTTCCCAGAGGTGTGTATACTCGCTCGCATTGTTGTTTCCTCAGTGTACTGACAGGTGGGTTCAAGGTTTCCAGCATGCTGGCGCACCTGCTCTCGAGCTCAGAACGATACGAGCATTCGCTGGTGATCTCCCGGCCACACTGATAGTACTCATAATCGAGCACATTGCCATCTCGAAGTCGTTCGGTCGCATAAACAACTACACCATCAACCCATCACAAGAGCTCGTGGCGCTGGGGTTCACAAATCTGTTCGGCCCTTTCTTGGGAGGGTATCCAGCCACCGGTTCATTCTCTCGTACAGCAATCAAGTCCAAGGCAGGCGTGCGCACCCCACTGGCCGGCGTCTTCACAGCTGTTCTGGTCTTGCTTGCGCTATATGCCCTCACTTCTGTTTTCTTCTACATCCCGTCCGCCAGCATTGCTGGCTTGGTCATCCACGCGGTGCTGGACGTTGTCACCCCGCCGGCCGTGCTCTACAAGTTCTGGGAAGTGTCGCCGCTCGAAGTCGTCCTTTTCTTTGCCGGCGTCCTCATCACAATCTTCACGAACATCGAGAACGGCGTATACGCAGTGGTCGCCACGTCGGCAGCGGTGCTGCTGTTCCGCCACGCCCGAGCCAAAGGCGTCATGCTCGGCCGCGTCCAAATCCGCCACCTCGCCAAGTCCTCGCTCGCACACCCCCACGGCATCACCACCACCAAAGCCAACGACCAGCTCACCCGCCACTACGACCCCCCGCCGTCCCCTCCCGCCCCCACAACCACCACCACCACCGAAGCATACATCCCCACCTCCCACCTCGACGGCTCCAACCCCTCCATCCCCACCCCCTCCCCCCACCCCGGCATCTTCATCTACCGCCCCACCGACAACCTCACCTACCTCAACCAAGCCCACCACCTCGACCACCTCGCCGCCACCCTCCTGGCCGCCACCCGCCCCACCGCACCCCCTCCTACCCCCGCCCCGGCGACCGCCCCTGGAACGACCCGGGCCCCCGTCGCAGCCGCGGCCAGCCGGACCTCCGCGCGGAGCCTGACACCCGCCCCGTCCTCCGCGCCGTCGTCCTCGACTGCGCCGCCGTCGCCCTCACCGACGTCACCGCCGTCCAGGGCCTGGCCGACCTGCGCCGCGCCCTCGACCGCCACGCCGCGCCCGCCCGAGTCGCCTGGCACTTCGCCGGCGTGGGGCGGCGCTGGCGGCGGCGGGGTTCGGGTACGCCGCGGCGGGCGAGGAGGACGAGGGGGGGTTGCTGGTGGGGGTCGCAGAGGCCGGGGAGGTGGTGGACGAGACGGCGCCGGTGGGGAGGGACGGAGGGGAGGACGTGGAAAGCGGGGGGGAGACGGGGGTGGAGGGCCGGAGGAGGATGGTGGCGGTGTACGGGGTTAATCGGCCGTTCTTCCACGTGGATGTTGCGGCGGCGGTGAGGTGCGCGGTGGGGGATGCGGAGAGGCGGGAGGCGGCGGAGGAGAGGGGGGTCGGGAAGGAGGGTTGATGGGGCTGGTGTGGGGATGTTGACGGGGCTACGACGAATATGCGAGGCTGTGGCTGTGCCATGGGCTCTGTTTTCTTGTTGTCTGCTTGCTTTTGCTTTTATCTCAGCTTCCGGTGTGCTCTGGGACGAGCACCCGCAGCGCTCACAATCCTTATCAGTAGGCCTACTGGATTAAGAAAGTTTCCTGCATATGGTGCCAGAGCCTTCTGTGTTGACGAGTACGTGAAAAGTCTTCGCTGACTTGGCTGTCCTCTCCGCGCACCTCCACTGGGTCTGACAGAAGTCTTGAGGGTGAGGACAAGCTCCACTGTTGTTTCCATTTCCTGCCAAGTAGAACCCCCAGGGGAAAATTCGAGTGGGCGTAAACTGCACCGCCTATCCGCCGAATGTTCTCGATTCTCTCAGGCGCCTACCGCTGAAACGAAATCCTTCTGCGCATTGCGGACAGCTCGTTCTGTGCACTGTTTCCGCCACGGATAGTTTATTCCCTCAATGCGCGTTTCAGCAAGGCGTACCAAGGCGCGGTGGACTGGATGTTTAACGCATGGTCAATGCCGCCGAAACGGGCTAGTACGAGAGGGTTGCTCCATGCGCTTCGGCCAAGAACAGCTATTGTCGGGAGGGTAAAGTCAAAACACCAGCGTGACTCGTTCCATGCATAGACTATAGAGGTCTTGGAGGTTAGAGAATGTGCATAGTGACGTTCTAGCGTGTTTTGCGCTCAAAATATCTCACTGCGGCGCTGGTCCATTGACCTTCCGACAAGTCTATCGAAGGATGTAGATGTTTTCGCCATGTTTTAGTGCGTTCGTCCACATCTTGGCTTTTGTGCAAAATGCTATATAGCTTTCGTCTTCAGACTGGCAACAGGTGTAGCATTCATCCACACTTCTTCAAATCTTCTCCCTGCCACAATGCGCTTCGTCATCCTTGCCGTAACACTCGCGGCTAGCACCTACGGTGCGGCAATTGGCCAGCCTCTTGGCCTTGCGCCACATGGAAACTCTTCCGTGTCTGCTGTGAACAGCACTGGCAGCACCGCTAAATTCGGTAAGACATGCATCCCAGTTCTGTCCAGGATCACACTAACCATTACCAATAACAACTCACGCCCGGTATCTGGACGAAGGCGGACGATAACGACGCAAGGGGGAACTTCACTCGCTCCGAGATGTCCTCCGGACGGAGCCGTGGCCGTGGTCGTGGACGCCGAAAGTCAGCAATGGACACGCATCTTTTCCCTATTCCATCCAACGGCACGAACTTCCATCCTGAAGATGCTCAGCCAGAACATAATGAGAACGGAGATGATCCGTTCTAGGGCGAATAGATTGGACGTTAGGTTGAATCCAAACCTATTTATCGGAGCGCCGGCCGCCGGGCTATTTGGGCCAACCCAACCGCACGACATTAGCGAAGTTTACGAGACACGAGGAGCTCTTGACGGGAAATACTAGAGGAACTTCATTAAAGGTGTTCGGGCGGTTGGCTTGCGCCACTTCTGCTCGAACTGGGACTGGAGTTGCTCGCAATGGAGATTGCCAATGAACGGATCTGGGACAACCCCTCAGATGCATTTCCATTCCAGGGCGCATGCTTTCTCGCATTTTCCACGAGGCGTCAGTTTGCTGTACATACAGCAAGGTATACACATAGAATCGTCAAATGTTCCCAACGTCACTGCTCCGTGCTTTCGCACGTACACCTACAACAACAGGAAAGTAGACGATGAAACACCAGTGCACCTCCACATCCAATAACACCGCAGCTGTTTCCCCTACTGCCTTAAGCGCTGCGGATCAGCATTGCGGTGCCTGTTTAACGAGCAAGCCGAGGTGAAACGCCCGTTATTCGCCCACCGGAACCCGAAGTTAAATCCTGCCCTTCACCCAGCGCGGCCCGGAGCAGCCGAATGCAGCTGGTAGCAGCAGGCCGCTGTTTGCTGGCCGGCTTATCGGGCGTAGCGAGTACGACGCCACAGCGTTGGCCGGCCCACGCTACTTGAGTCGTGGAGCAGACCGTGGCGTCAGCGGGGCTGGCGTGGTGGAAGCGCTCCCCCCCCTCCCCCACATTGACTTGGGTTTGGTCGACGCCTCTGCCATGAATGCGTGGGTGTGGTGATAAGTACCCGCGTGCGGGCGAAAACGTTTATTGTGCGGACTCGTGCACTACAACTGCTTCCTGGCTGCCTGTGCCTAACTGCTCGCCAGGTCATGTGGTCACGTTGAGATATGGTACGACCCAGGGGGAGGGATGTATGCAGCCTGCCTGGCTGTGATGGGAATTTCAAAGATGCATCTACGAGGCACCATGGTAAAGCATGCCCGGCGAGGACCAAACAGAAGCCAACCGCCCTCGAGCTAGGCAGGAAGACGCCGGCGGAGATTTTCTGCTCTCTCACGGAAATTTGGAAGATGTGGAGGTGTTATCTTTAGATGTTTTCGCGAGTCCATGCTCGAAGGTGGTAATACCAATAACAAGAGTTTTGTGGGGGTGTTTGTCAACGATCGATAAAGGCGGACCAAGCCAGTCCCGCTACGCCGCAGTCCGTGTGCTCGATTTGACTCGTGCCTCCCGGACGGAGCTCTCCGGCCCGCGAGGATGCCTCGTATCGTACTGCAACAGGTGGCAAGCAACGGCCGTTGCATCCAGAAAGGAGATCGGCAATCTTGCCGTCCGACCGCCGTCGTGGGTCGACGCCGTTGCGTTCTCCACCTCGAGTGCCGGAATTGGACCATCTTCTAGAGGGTTGAGTGGATGGTCATGGACGCATGCGAAATCTGAGGCGAGTACTGTACATCTCAATACGCAGAAAGCGAGGTATTATTTGTGAAATGCGTTGTACGGCCCCTTGTGACTTTGCAATATGCCTGACAGGCGCATGACCCGGCCATCTGGGACAGATCATGTCTCTGCATATAGGCTATTTCCACGTCCTGGCGGAGGGAGCTAGAGGGAGCTAGAGGAAGCAAGGCCGATCAGGTACCGGTGCGCGAGGCTTACGCGAAGCAGGCGAGCGGACACGCGGGGTCAATCCTACGGCGATGTTTGCAGGGAAGATCCCCAGAGCGTCCCGCGTCTCTCAGGCTGAGAGTCACGCACACGATTGAGATGTTTTGCTCGGTGTTCAGGACATCTATTCAAAATTCATAAAGTGCTTTTGGCTATTATTTACAAAGAAACTGAATAGACAACTTCCAGTTGAGAGACCCGCTTAAGCCCTGGCCTTGATGAGATCGGCAGCCTTCTCAGCGACTGCGTACACCGAGGCCTGCAGATGGTTGGAGGGAATGATGGGCATGATCGAGGCGTCGATGACGCTGAGCTTCTTGGTGCCGTAGACCAGGAGATCGGAACCAACGCAGCCACCGGCCTTCTTTGGCATCATGGGGCAGCTGCCGCTGGGGTGGGCGAAGGTGGGGCTCATCAGGCCGGCGGCGGTCATGGCGGAGAAGAACGCCTCCTGGCTGGTGACAGCGGCGCCAGGTGCGCTCTCCTCGGGTGCCATGACAGAGAGGGCAGAGCTGTTGAAGAACTTCCGGGTGAACTGAATGGCAGCAAAGATCTGGGCACGGTCGAACGGGTTCTCGAAGGCACGATGAGAGACAACGGGCGAGCCGGTGGGGTTGGAGGCGTTGAGGTAGACGGTTCCACGGCTGAGGGGCTTCTGGACGGCGTTGGGAATGAAGCCGGCTCCGGAGAAGGGGAATTCAATTGCCGCAACGCTGCCGGCGGTGAACTGCTTGGCAAGGATGTTGCGCTGGGCCTGGAAACCTTTGAGAAGGCTGGAGTCCGAGTAGATGGAAGGCAAGTAGGTCTTAGCAACCTGCTTGGTAAGGTCGGAGACCATGGTCGAGACCTTGTCGGTAATGGTGTGAAGGGGGATGAAAGCCACGCTGTTGCCCTGAGCACGGGTGTAGGGGCCGGAGTGGCTCGCCAGGTACTCCTGAAGCGCTTCTTGGTTGAACGTCTCGTTGCTGCCTAGCGAACCAGCGTTGGGGAAGGTTTGGTTCAGGTTGTACATCATGTACGAGACGGGATGGTCCTGGAAGTTGCTCCCGACTGACGCAAGGTCGAGCTTGGTCTTGAGGCCGGCGGCCCTCAGAACAGCCTTGGGTCCAATGCCGCTCAGCTGCAGGATCTGGGGGGTGTGGAAGGCACCAGCAGCAAGGATGACCTCCTTTTTGGCGTAGACGGATGAAGACGAGCCGTCGGCGCGGTTGAGAATCTTGACACCCTTGGCAGTCAAATCCGAAGAGAAGATGATCTCCGTGACCTGGCGCTCCGCAAGCAAGTTGAGGTTGGTGCGGTTCGCCGCGGTGTCGTAGTAGGCGGTCAGAGAAGACGACCTGGTCATCGTCTTGGTATCAAGCGCAGACGGAGCCCAGACCAGTCCGGTGTTGTTGCCGGCGCCCTGGTCCTGCTGGAACTGCAGGCCGACCTCCTCGAAGCCTTTGAAGAACGTGTACATGTCGTTGTACTGGAAATCAGGGTAGCCAACCTGGAGCGGGCCGTCGCCGTAGACAGACTCGTCCCACGTGTAGCCGAGCTTCTCCGCCTCCTCCGCAGAAGGCACGTTCAGAGTCGTACCCTGGCGTTGTCAGCGTACATGGCGGCGTAGTCAGTGTTCAAAGCACCCACCTTCTTGAAGTAGGGGAGGAGACCCTCCCAGCCCCACCCGGGGTTGCCCAGCTGCTCCCAGGAGTCGTAGTCGGCAGCAGAGGCTCTGCCGCAAACCATGCCGTTGACGCTCGAGCCTCCGCCAGCAATCGAACCGGCCATAATGGCAAACGAAGAGTTCCCAAGGTAGGGCTCCGGCGCAGAGGTGATGTTGAACATGCCAGCAGTGTTGGTGGAGGTGGCATAGTAGGGCACCAGAGTCCTGTTGCTCCGGTCCACCGGGCCATATTCGACAACCAGAACGGAAACTGCACAAACGTCTCAACAGAGCACAAGAGCTGGCTGGCACAGCAGATTCTTACCATTGGCGTCCTCGCTCAGGCGGTTGGCAGCAACCAGGCCACTGAGGCCACCGCCGACGATGATGTAGTCATAGCTCTTGCCGTCGACCGAGCCAGTGACGGTGACGGCGGAAGCAACAGCCGCAAGAGCGACGATCTTACCCAGAAGGGAGTGGACGGGGCTGGAAAACGAGCGAGCCATGGTATACCAAGGGTTTCAAAAGAGTGACACAGGCAGCGAGACAGACAGGGAAGACGGGCACTTCTGGGCAAGGCTCACTCCATATATACGACGGCAATGAAGCGCGTTCTCGGGCCATGTCGTCGGCGGCGAGAACACAACACCGCCAGTTGAGGTGCATCTCCGTCGGCAAGAGCCATTCGAAATGATAAAGGGGCAGCCTACTTTGCTGGCGAGGGCGAAGCTTCTCGTCCGCCTGCCACCGGCCTTCCCCGGGCATCGCTTGTGTGCCAGGCCGTTGAGCGAGTCAACCGCCAGTCCCTTCCGGAAATAGGCCCGAAAGCGGCGCAGCTGGAGACACGGCTGGACCGTGACGTCTCTATACGAGGCCGGACACTCGCAGCGTCTGCACTCGGCACGGAGCGCGGCGTGCAGAGCGCGCCGATCGGTGCTGGAGGCCGCGCGCAGCTGTTGCGCGGCTCGATCTGGCACTGTTTGTCGGCTGTAAGTAAGTATAAGGCTGGAATCAGCGCTGCAAGACGGGTAGGGCGTCCAGACGCCGGCGCCAGTCGCTAATTAGAGTTTCGGCAGCGGAACACGCGAGGAACACGCGAGTGAAGGAAGAGGCCTCCAAGGCATTCCCCGCTCCCAGCTTCGAGAAGGCCGCATCGTGGCAGCGCAATCTAACCGCGAGGGGCTGCTCGCACCGAGCAAGCAGCCGCCGTGGACGTGGCGTTGTCGGGTGCTGCAGCCAGGAGCACTGGCGCCGGGAGGAACATTACAGCGCAATATATGCCAAACATGACAGCCCGCCGCTGGCTGGTCTGGCAGACGGCTAGCGTGTGAATTTGCCGACCCCGGGCGGCGGCACTTGGAGAGGATGCTGCACCCGCCCATCGGGCTCGCGCAGAACTCCTCCGCCGCCCAGCAGAAGTGCAAAGAGAGTGGCATCAGTGCTTTCCGACACCAGCCCAGGCGGCCCCGGGCCAGCCGCGGCTCGTATTGGGGGGCCTACCCACGCGGCCTTGGCGGCCTTGCGTGGATTGAGTCGCGTAGTGGTCCGGCGGCGAGAAGGACCGCCTTAGCCTCAAACAGAGGAGATCCTGCACCTGCCTGCCAATCGCCGCTAAAAGTGGTGCAGGTCCAGATGCCTCGGAGCTGACCTCCCTCAGCCCAGGCACCGTGGCACGCCTGCGGAAGATCTAACCCCGTGGCAGGAGCCAGCTTTACATATGCGCCTGCAGCCTGCAGCGGCCGTCTTGACTCTGGGTCTCCCCAAACAGCATCAGGATCTGCGATCCCTTCGCAGCCGTCCCTGAGCCATGAACACCACCATTCCCACGGCGTCGCAGACCGGCGATCGATCAGCGGACCTTATTGCAGCCTCGGTGATCCTCACCGTCTTCGCCTCCGTCTTTGTGGCTGCCCGCCTGTGGACGCGCATTTTCCGCACGCAGGCGTTTGGCTGGGACGATGGCTTCATTATCGTCGCGTGGGTGAGTTTAGGCACAGCGCTGTTGGTGCGATCCAAGACTCACGCATCCACCAGGCCGCAACCATCTCCACCACCGCCATGCTGCTCGCCAGCGTTGCCAACGGATACGGAAAGCCCATCTTGTCGATTACGCCACCGACGATGATCCCAGAAGCGCTCAAATACTCGAACTTCGGCGTGCTGACGAACGGCATTGCCATGGGAACCATGAAGATGAGCATTGGCTTTTCAATGCTGAGGATCCAGCCGGCCAAGACGTTCACAGTCATCATCTGGATCACCATGGTGTTGAGTGTGTTGGTCAACATGAACGTTTTGGTCGGCTGCTTCAAGAGCTGCACGCCGATGGAGAGGATCTGGAACCTGACCGTGCCCGGAACTTGCTGGCCCACCCAAGTGAACGTTGTCCTGGCATATCTCCAAAGCAGTAAGACATCCCGGAGTGCTTTCGCCTGCTCGAAACCCGGATGCTGACGTCGGAGCAGCTGGCAACATTCTTACTGACCTTCTGCTTACCTTCGGTCTCCTGGCCTGTCTTACGAAGTTGAAGCTGTCCACGTACAACAAATGGGCCTTGCGAGGCGTTTTTCTCATCGGTCTGGTGTAAGAACGCTTACTGCCGCCTCTGTCTACGGGAAGCTCATCATTCTGTTACAGTGCCACGATCAGCGCCATCGTTAAACTCACCAAACTCCCGGCTCTGATGAAGACGCAAGACCCCGCATGGGACGGTGTTGATCTCAGTTTATGGGTCAAGTAAGTGTTGGCATGCCTTCGCAATGGCCCGAACTGACTGCTGCAGTGTTGAAATGAATTGCGGTCTTTTTGCCGCCTCATTGCCTCCGCTGAAGGCCACGTTTGAAGGAATCCTCACCCGCTACTTCAACGTCTCCCTCGGCTCCGGCTCTTCCCGATATGGCTCCAACCAGAGATACGCCGGCTATGGCGGCTACGGGTCCCGCAAATCCCGAGCTTCACGCATTCCCGAGCCGGACGTATTCGACGGCGATGAGTCGAAAACGATGGGCTCAACGTTCGTGCTTGAGACGGTGAGGAACAAAAATGGAAGCGAGGATGGCATCAGCGTGGAGTCGGACCAGAGACAGATTCTGAGGAATGGAGGATCACCGGAACAAGGAGGGCACGGTCACTTCATTACCAAGACCGTTGACTACACTGTCAGCGAAGAGGCCCACAGGCGCGAATAGTCACGAAACAGCAAAAGTAACGAAATTTTATACTCCAGGAGTAATTCATTTATGATTTGAGTAAGTCCAAACCTTATACTCAGCGCTCGAGCTTCTGCTTATCCAGTGTATAGAAAGCTTGGCCGAAGCCGGAGGTCGACGACAATGTCCCCAAATTTAATCGGGCTTTTGCTTTTAGCGATCAATGGTCTCATTTGTTCTGGCACTCACAAATTAGGAATGTCACTGGCTGATGCACACCTGAAACGAAGCGTTATCCAGCATCCAGTTGACGGGGTTGGTGGGAGTAGTCCAGAAAATGAGCTGGTACTCCGGGTCATTTCAGAGTGCCAAAGCCGCGAACGCGCAACGAGGGATCTATGTACGCTGATGTGCATGACTCCGTGGCTCAGTCAATCCATCGTTTCCTTATTTACGTTAGCTTGTAATCGTATGCCAGCACAGGATTCATAATCAGTCCACCATTGTCCGCCTGGCGACGTATACACAAACGCACCACCCGACGACGGCAAGCGCACCCATACCATCCGCGGTCTCATCATGCCAAAGTAGTCTCCGGAGGACCCAGATACGCCTCTTTGACGCCGTCCCGTGTGTCCAACACAATTTTCTCCAAGTACAACTCTGGGGAATTGACGCTCCACCTCAGCGTGTGACTCCCTCCGTTCACCGCGCCAAACGACACGCTTCTCTTCCACACATGATCTGCTACGGACTCAGTCCAACCCGGAGGTAGATCGCCTGCTGTTTCCGGATCCCCGAGAAGCCGGGTGAAGTTGGCTTCTGTTGTGTCCAGAGTAAGGGAGTACTGCATGAGCAGGCTGGGATCAGTGTCGAGCGCTCCATTGATATACACGGTAGCATCCAGCGAGGAAGACTGGTTGAACAAGTAGATGTCGTATTCTACCCACGCTGCCTCGGAGCCAGAGGCCTCGCGAGCGGCTTGGAATGGCCGGAGCGCAATAGACCCAGACGCCGTGCGCGTCCCGAGGAAAGGGACGTGCTGGAACGAGACGTCGCCTTCAGAAGACCGCTGGTAGTGCGGTGCTTCAATGGAAATGGCCCCAGAGGTTTCAGGAAATCCGTGAAAGTCGTCGGGCACCATCCAGCCATTTATCGGCACGCGTATTAGGTCGAAAAAGGGACTTGTGTTAAAATTGACCCGAATGTCGACAGTCTCGTCAAAGTCGGGCGGAAGGGAGGACCACTTGATCGAAACGTCTAGTCGCTGCTCGGGCTGACCGTCGGACACGCTTCCTGATTCTGGAGACACGATTATCCAGCTGTGTGGTACTTCAACGGACCATTCGACTGGTACTCGATGATCACCACGATGGAAGAGGTCCACTGTTCGGACTGAGGGGCCGTACCGGTCCATGGTTGGAAGTGTGGGCGCGAACGAGTCTTCAGTGGGCATGGAAGGGTCAATCGATGCACACACGACTCCCTGGCGCCACGCACTTAGTGAGCCTTCAGCAAAGACGCCAAGATTTCCCCAGGCATAGTCCATGTTCTGACGAAGCTGGACGAACGAGATGTTGGCGAGCACATCTCTTGACGGCGCCTTCCAGCTACTTGACAGTTGCATGTCAAGCTTCGGCTGGGCCACGATGCCGGTCCATTTGCCGTCCGCCAGAGCATCGTATTCTTCCAAAAGGTCAAAGTCCGCGTCGAAGTCCGCCATGATCTGATGTGCAACCTTATTGGCGGTATTGCGCCGTTCGTATCCGTATTGCCTGTTAAAGCCTTGGCCGAGGACCATGGAATGATGGAGGTATCCTGCTTTAGCTGGATACTGCACGAGGTGGAAGAAAGCATCTTGTCGGTCCTTTTCCAGAGCTGTGGCAACATTGGCGACGCGGTGCGCCAGGGTTTCCCATGCTGACAGAACAACTTCGCTTTCGT
Organism: Neofusicoccum laricinum; assembly: GCA_029906385.1. NCBI lineage: Eukaryota > Fungi > Ascomycota > Dothideomycetes > Botryosphaeriales > Botryosphaeriaceae > Neofusicoccum > Neofusicoccum laricinum. The sequence continues at coordinate 1,954,487 of CP123726.1, forward strand.
GGTAATTTAGGAGTGAGTAAGTGCCCGGGTCAATAGACTCGAGCTTTCGCCTGCCGATGAGGTGGTTGTGCTCCAAAAGGATTGATGATATTTCGTCTGCGTGTTCCGTCCCAAACTCACGCTCTGCAAAGGCGTGGAGATAAGCCGGAATAGAACTGAAGTCGATAGCAGATGTGTTCCAAGCCATGTCCATGATAAAGCCGAATGGTAGCTCCATAGGTTTGATGTCGGCAGCATTGATGACCCAAATACGGTCGGCCCCTCTCTCGTAACTGTGGTAGAGGTCTTTGTAGACTTTGGCCTGAGGTAAATTACTAGCAAATTCACTCACGAGGTTTGAAAGACTCACCAAGTTGTTTGAGTTTTGCCACTTGTAACTCTTTGGGCGGCCGACATATTCAAGGTGAAAATAAATCTCAAGTATTGTCAATCAACCGTCATGCCAGGTCAGAATTCACCCTACTTACACCAACACCACCAGTCCTTTCCGTTTCATTGCTGGTGGGGAGACGTTGCACGTTCCCCCAGTTGTCGTCTGTGAACATAAGTGTGACATCATCAGGGGGCGTCAGTCCGGCAGCATAGTACGTTGCCACTTCCTTGTAGATTGTCCACACCTCTTTTGAATGTCAGTTGGATAGCGCAGTGAGGAGAAAATGACGTACGATTTGCGGCAGTCTCGTTTCCATGATATTTAGCCAACAATTCCCTTTCCGTCTGAAAGACGTCTTCCAAGACAGCGATCGGGTCGTCTGCTTCAATGGGACCATCATTTGGTCCCCGCATGCCCAATGTAAAGTAGGACTCATTTTGCCCAGCACGTCTTACACCTTCTTCCATGAAACGCGTCACATTTGACTTATTTTCCGTCCAGTCCCATTGCCCGGTTTCAGTTTCATTCCATTCGTTTGTTGCTCGTTGCATGGGCTCATGGTGGCTCGTTGAGACAACAATCCCGTAGTCATCGGCCAGCTGCTGGTTCTGTGGATCATCGGTGAAGAAGATGTTGCCGGGCTTTGGCACAAACGAGGCCCACATCGCAGGCCACAGGTAGTTTGCCTTGAGACGCAGCAAGAGGTCAAAGACGTGGCGGTAGAACTCCGAGTCCAATGGATAATGATCGAAGTTGTGTTGTTTGGACCACCACCCCGTCAAGGCAGGAGCTTCATCATTAATGAACAATCCGCGGTATTTGACAGAAGGCTCGCCATGGATGGTCGTCTTGGGCAGAGCATACAGCTCGTCATGCTTAGTCGCAGGCACATCTGCCCACCAATGAAACCTGGAAGAATTAGACAAACATTGAGAGTTTCTGAGAATGACGTACGGTGATTGTCCACATTGCTCAGAGAGCGTGTAGATGCCAAACATGGCTGCTCTTTTGTCGCTCCCCGCAATGACCAAACCATGGCGAATGTCGGGCAGTGCATCTGGCACAGAAATTGTCTTGAATGTCTCCCATTTGTCTCGAATGTCTGACAGATCAATCTTCCCATCCCGCTCAAGCTGCAATATCAACGAGGAATTCGTGGTGCCCAGAATGATGGCTGAAGTCGCCGTCGTGTTATGCGAAAGGGTTTGATTGCCTGCGTTTTTGACAAGCACGGCTGGGCGTCTTCCTGTTATTTGCTCCAAGTCCCCTGCCAGGCTTTCGCATGCGATTGAGACACCCACGGGGTCATCTGCCGCATACACGATTAACGAGTCGTGAATAGCAACAGACCCATTTGACGGGCTAAACTCCACGAATCGTTCCTCAAGTAGTGCTGCGCAAATTGTTGAAAGGACGAGCAGAGACAAACAAGGGACCTTCATTGTGCACTTGGATCTCGAGAGTTGTTTCGACTTGCAAATGCGAAGAAGAGGATTGTTTGGCCTCTTTGTTACTACGGAGTGCGGGGTGGTCGGTGGAGTGTTTCCCGAGCACTTGAGAATCCTCCGGGGCCAAGATGTGGGGATACGAAGGGGATTCGCGTGAGCAATTCACGTTACATTGAATAATTCAACAGACGATCGCGCCTGAACAGGAAGCTGCAAAACCACGCAAGCTGCGTTATCCGAAGACTGACTATGCAGTTTCAATTTAGAGGATTCTATAAATGCGAAAGTGGTGCAGGATGCTACTCCATTGTGTTGCAGGGAAAATAGCTCCAAGACTGACGGTTGCCTGCAGAAATGTAAGGATGATATACTGGGGAAATGAGACCCGCGTGGCGGCTTTGTTCTCTCCATTCCTTGGATTAGCATGTATTGTGGAATTCGCATTCCCATCGACGTTTACAATCTACTCATCGACCAACCGAGGCCCTTCTCTTCCAATCCATTCAATCAAGAACAATAGCGGCTCCTGCAGAGAAGTCAATCACCGATTGTCCGGAAAATGGCACCTCGAGAGGGAGCTCTCTCGACGGGTATGGATGAGGTCGTGTCTTCTCAGGGGTTTTCCTGGATGAAAATCAAAGTATGCGATTGCGTGCTTTCTGTTCCGGAGCACTTCATTGACGATAATCACGAACAGGCGCTGTCGATGATTTCGCTGACGGAAACCTGCAACCAATACTTCGACGAAAAGAACTTCACGCACATTGATATCACTCCAACTGTCACTGGCGGGTTCAAGGGCCAGGACAGCAGCCACATTGTGGATGGAATGGAGCGCTCCAGAAAGGTCCCCGAGTTTGGAACAGTACTTGAGACCTGCCGCTGGACGGATCTGTCTAGCATCGACGATGATTTCTTGCGGGACGGCTGGATCCACGGCGACGGAGGAATAGACGGACAGAAGAATCTGAGATGAGTGCGAGTTGTATGCTCAAGGGAGTTTGGGGGTTTGTGGATATGGATGGAAAGAGATACCATGCCCGCAAAACGACGTGCACGAAGGACGGAAAGACAGAAGTGCTGCGCGATCTACTCGTGGAAGGAGGAGGACCGTCGGGGAAGCCGATGGAGTTCTGTAATATTATTTGTCGCAACTCTGCTCAACCGTTTCCCAGCTGGAAGGGCTCTGAATTGAAAGTCGGAAAGCAAGCCAAGCGCATTCGCAATTTTGCTTTGATCTGTGAGAAAGATGTGCCAAGAAACGGCAGTCTGACGTGTTCTGTTGAAATTTGGATCGCTGGACTGCCAGTCTGTCATCCTTACGCAGCGGGCTCGCTCTGCAGCCGGGTTCAAGCTAGTGGACGCGAGATCAGGGCAGAGTGTTACTAAAAGGAGCTATGACGATGCCGGCCCCACAGGCGGGAGATCGACTGCGGGGAATCATGATTTGCGACTGATGCTGTGAAGAAACGGTTGCTTTGCAATAACTGTATTGCACGCACTGTGACTGACTGCAAGCTCCACTGGCGGAAACATGGGCGACACGATCTTAGCAGGAGCGGGCGGGCCTCGCCTTTCAGTTGTGCAACATCTGATGTCATCCATGCCGTTTGGGGCATGGCTCGCGCTCCGCCCAGCCGCACGCCGTCATGATGCGCGCAGGAACGCCATTGACACGAGTTCGTAGAGTATTTGTAGTAACATGCCAGCTCCAGCTCTTTGGCTTTCATCGTCGTTCCTCTACCATCAATCTCTCCGCGAGCGCCCCACTCACATTACTCATCATGTACGCCTCTAGAGTGAGCTCCCGGTCCGCACAGGCGGTCAGACCCAGGAACTTCACCCGCGCTGCCCGCAACGCCCGGTTTCAGTCGTCCTCGTCCAATGCCAGCAGCGGCAGCCATCCTGCTCTCACCGGAGCTGCTGCCGGCGGCGTTTCGGCCCTCGTCATCGGCTACGGCTGGTACCACTTCTCCGGCGTCAAGTCAGCCGTACAAACGTCCAACCAGGTCCGCGACTACGCCAATTCAGGGATCCAGAAGCTGAAGGAATCCAGCCCAGAGCCCAACGAGGCTCTGAATTACCTGCGCAACACCGCCTCCTCCTACGCCGCGTTTGTTCCTGGCGCAAAGCAGTACGTCGACGGGGCATTCGAGCAGCTCGACAAAATCCGGGAGAAACACGGCGATGAGGTCGACGAGATTGTGCGAGACGCATACACGGAGTTGCAGGATGCCGCGCAGGGCGGCTTGAGTCTTGAAAACGCCCAGAACGCGTGGAAAATCCTCCAGAAACACCTCGAGCGCATTGGCGGACTGGCTGGCGATGCGGCCTCGGACATCATCGACCAAAATCCCCAGCTCAGGGACAAGGTTGGCGGCAGCTTGGACCAGCTGAAGCAGATGGGCGAGCAGTACGGGCTCGACGCCAAGACGCAGGTTGATGAGACATGGAATCAGATCAGGGACCTTGTCAAGGGTGGTGTCGGTGCGGACACCGCTGACAAGATCAAGAACCTCATCCAGGAAAAAAGGGAGAAGCTGAAGAGGGCGGGCGAAGAGGCATGGCAGAAGGGTCTGGAACAGGCAAAGCCTTACCTGGACAAGAACCCCAAGGTGAAGGAGCTGCTGGAAAACAACGCAGACGCGCTGAAGCAAGGCAATCTAAAGGAGTTGTGGGACACTGTGCGTGAGTCCACCGACTCTGGTGATGTCAAGAAGGTTGAGGAGAAGATCCAGAGCCAGGTTGACAAGGCAAAGTCGAAGGGATTTGGTGGGCTGGAGCAGTACTTCAGCATGGTGCCTGGTGGTAGCCAGATTATCCCAAAGCTGCAGCTTCTGCAGGAAGTTGCACAGAAGCGCGGCAAAGATGCCGAACAGCTGTTGAAGGAGACTGGCGAAGAGATTACGCAAGTCTTAAACAAGAAATCTGAGAAGGCAAAGAAGCTGATGGACGAAGCCAAGTCGGAGACGGAGTCTAAGTCCAAAAAATAGAGGGGTAAACTTTCGCGCTGAGTACAGCATTATGGGGGAGCTACAGGACTGACTGGCTATGCTCCATAAAACCTCTAGTCCCAATAACAGTATCATCCCACACAGCTGACCGTGGGCATCAGCGGACAGCCCGACATCCGCGTATCTGGACAAACTCATGTCTTCTTGTCAAAGGTGACAACGACTCTTCATCACGCAAGATGCAATCGCAGGGTAGATCCCATCTAGTCTAAATAATTACGCGTGATTGTGAGGAGATCAAGCCCGAGGGGTTGATGGAAGGTAGTGCACCCTCCAGGGATCAAGGATCTTTTTTGTGTAAATTTTTCTGACCAGTGGTTTTTGCCAAGCTGGACTGCAACGTATCCGCCTCTTCCGACCATTAACACACAGCTTCAATGAGTTACGACTCATGAAAACATGCTCAGAAACCATGCTGATGATCAAAGGCCATCTTAACACAAGAAGGTGATGACAGGGAATGTGTTGGAACGTCGGGCGTCGCTTTCATCACTGGTTTAGAACGTTAAGCAGCCAATGCGAGGCTTGTCGGGTTGAAGACCCAAGATTCAGACAGCTAAGATGTTTCGAAATTCTTGCCGCCAAGTCTATTTCAGCTTGGCCGGGAGGATGCTTGTCTCCAATCAACGCGCGGCAAACATTCGATGTAGCTTCTAGCATCACAGCCATTCGCCCAAACACCGCGTCTTGCTTTCTTGTCCTACGTCGTCGATGTAGCCAAAATGATGTGGTTTGGGCTGTGTCCATGTCATGCGAGACGGCTACCTCTAACGCTGGTCTGCCCTCATGATAGCGCTCTTCTTTGATTTGCACGAGGCTGAGCGGGAGGAAAGCTCAGCCCCGATCAGCTGTCGTAGCACCATTGTCTACCCCCAACATCTCACAATGCTGGGGTTCTCTGTCTTGAGATCCGACACGGTGGCCATCTCTACAAAGAGGCATATATATATAAGCATGCTCTGGGTTAACAGTCCGAGACTCTACAAAGCACAAGAATTGCGTGACGGTCCAGTCCGTTCCAATCCAGAGTCTTCACTCTCACGATGCGCTTCTCAAATGCAATCAACATCCTTCTCACTGCAGCAGCGGTTACTGCTGCCGCGGTACCTGCCCCTCCGGGCCCATTAGGGAATGAGGCTGTTGCTTCTCCACCCACTGGTCCGCCGCCCTGGCCTGGAAAAGGTCCAAAGGAGGCTGTTGCTGAAGCTGCAGCCCCACCGCCGCCTGCAGCTGCACCAACACCACCATCTGATGGAAATGCTCCTCCAACTCCACCTCCAGTCGGAAGCCCCCCGGCTGCTCCTCCCCCTCTGCCACAAGTTGGTGCAGCAGCAGAAGCAGCTCCGCCGCGGACGCCACCGCCTGGTAGCCCGCTCCCTCCTTGCGGAACACCCCCGCCTCCTTCTGGAGTGGCTCTTCCTCCCCCTTCAGATGGCGCTGCGCCATCTCCCTCCGGAGGACTTCCTTCTCCGCCCGTTGCGCCTCCCACTCCTCCAACGCCACCAGCTGGAACGCCTCTTCCGCCACCGCCCGCAACGGGATATCCACCGGTCGCTCCTCCGCTTTTTTGGCGCATGTGAGACCGCTATGGTGCCTTTCACCTTATTTGCGGTCTCTTTGTTGATGACAATGGGGAAATCTGTATTCTTTTGATAGCGGCCTGGGCAAATTGAAAACTGGGGTGAGGACTTACCTTTATCCGACGCTTACTGGGATCGAGTAATCTGCTACCAGTGAGGAGGAATATCTCTCTCATTTTATAGTCAAATTAGTAAGTCTAGAAGATTTATGTTCACGTCTCGTACTTGCTCCTGCAGCCCATTCAACTTGGTTCCTGCTTCCATGTCTCTTGGCTGTCTGTCGACTAGGTTCTCTCCGGCCAAATTGCCTGGTATTGTCAACCACAATGGCCCGCAAATCACATGTTTTATTTACGCTTTATACACACGTCCTTTCTTGGCTTTTTTCGCTACACCAAAAACTTACCCCTACACACCTCATCTACCCCGTTCATGCGCAATTCCGTAAATCCGAGCAGCATACGTGTTCTGTGCAAAGATCTGGTATATAGCTGCCTTCAGTAGCATGAATAGAGAAGACAGCGGTGTCTTACTTCCTCGCGCCGTTCGACAGGTATCCTCGTGTCGAATTTGAGAGTAAAGAGTTGTGAGGTCAGAAAAGAGAGTAGATTCTGCCTGTCTCCTAAGGGGGAGGTCGGTAGGCTTGTTTATATACATGAGTGATAACTAAATAAACGAGGATACTGAAGATCCGAGAGAGAGTGCCGATGCGGGGTTGGGCATCAAAGGGTGTTGTTGTATAAAGGATGGAATATTCGAGAAACATGAGATGCCTAAGGTAGTAAGGCAAGAAAGTCTGACACCTCGTGCTTTAGATCTGCACTTGCCATTCCTTCGCATAAACTCAAGTGGTATAGCTTCTTTCAGCTTCGCGTTGTTCCTCTTTGCTTTCTCTTTTACCGTTGTAATTCCTTGCCATCTGTGCTCATCGTTGACTTCCTGTTTGGCCATAGTGACTCAGCAGCCATGTGGAAATCCATTGGGCTATGTTGACTCTCTCGACCAGCGTTCGTCCTAACTCATATCAGCCTTGACCATCTTTCCAGTCTAGGACAGAATGACGAGGTGGTTAAGAAGCTGGCACGGTTGTAGCTATATGCAGCTTGGTGTAACGGTAGGCCTCTGCCTCTAAGAATCCGCAGATCGAAGAGGACGGTGAACCGTGTAAGGGTTTACCTTGATTGATTGATTGATTGATTGCTATTTAACGTCCGGCGGGTCCACGCGTGGGTCGGCAGTATGCCTATCACCGTGTGCCCTTAGGCCTCCCATGGGGCATAGGACGTGCCACTCTACCTACAGTCTACGCTAAGGGGTGACATATCTGGGACGTCGCGTCTCTATAGGCTGGATATCGCAGTAAGGCGTTCTCTACCTCCTGCTCGGCTTTAGGGTGTGAAGGAGTGTTTGGGCCTCTATGGGCGACTATACATAGGAAAGAAAGAGAGATAAAATATGAAAGGGGGAGTCAATTTAGATATAGTGGTGATGGTCTGAAGAGACTAGGGTTGACAGTGCGTCTGCCTGCTGGTTCCGGGCGCTAATATCCGTAAAGAAGCGAGATTCTTCTACGAACTTTGCGAAGAGGATAGCCCCTTTTGGCGTGGCTAGAGTCATAGGGATAATATCCCTCGGCTTGCCTCGAAGGCAGTTTGTTCGTTTACGGGCGTGTCTACAGAATGCAAAGTGTATCGTTGTTTTTAGCCGCCCACAGCGGCAGAGGTTATTTTGTTCAGTGTGGCGGAAACGTTCGTGGTACGCCTGGAAGTCTCCATGGCCTGATCGTGCAGCCAGTAGGTGACCTAGTGTCTTCCTAGGGAGGAGAAGTTCTGGTGGAGCACCCTTTGCCAAAGGGATTTCTAGGTCCTGGTAGGATTTTGGGGCGTTTTCTGTCCACCACTATTCGAAGCTTTCGTGCGCTCGTTCCTTTATAATCCTCTTGATCTTTGCTACTGTCAGTGGAATGTCTGGAGGAGCAGAGGATGCGGCGCCCTGTTTAGCCAGGCGGTCAGCTTCTTCGTTGCCTGGAATTCCTTGGTGTCCCGGAATCCAGTAGATCATGATTTCTCCTGGTTGGATGCTGGGTGCTCGTTTGCGTCGTTTCCACAGTGTCGCTAGTTGTCGGATCCTAAGGATGCTCCCTTGGCTGGTATCGGTAGGGGTTCCTTCTAGTGCCCTACAGGCCGCTTCCTGGTTATCAAGGAGGACGTAGATGTTTGTTGCCCTTTGCGTATCTGCCCGCTGCGCGGCTGCCCTTATTCCTGCCTCGATAGCGATGATCTCTGCATCATAGACCTCGGCCGCTGTGCCTAGGCTTTCGTAGCCCTCACAGACTTTATATCCGCGTTGGAAGCCCACGTATCCTAGCCCAGTGTTGCCAGCTGCATCCTGGGACCCATCAGTGTAGAGGGTAATATCAGTGGGTGGGATTGATAAGATCCATCGCATGGTGTCTGCGGTTGTCTTAGAGCTTCTTGTCTGCTGTGTCCGGGTAGTGTGCTTAGGTTTAAGGAGTAGAGGTCTTTCGCTCTCTGGAAGAAGTCGTGCTGTTCTAAGTAGTCTGGTTTGTCCTTTCCCCTTTGTACGAGTAACTAGAGGGTGGTTCTCGTCAAGGGTGCGAAGCCTGGCTGCGTATCTTAGCCGAATTGTCTCCAGCATGACTTCTGTAGGAGGAATGCCGGCCTGTTATGGTTTGTACCCATAATGGTGCCTTGGAGGATCCGCGGCGGTCACGTGTAGCGCTAGTCTTCGCTTATATAGAGTCGCTGGGGACGCGTGTCCTTCCATCCCCAGCTTGACCTTCGTGTAGACGGAATTCAACTCTTCAGCGCTTACTCTGGGGTTGAACCATCACACGGCCTCCCTATTTAGGGCTGGCGTAGGCGTTGTACGGAATACTGGTAGTATAGCTCTTAGTGCTATGTTGACTGTTATGTTGATACGTCTCACGAGCGACTTGCTTAGAGTTGAGACCTCTCCTTGTTTCTTAGCCGAGTATCGTGTGGGGCCTGGCCACCATGCCTCTGCTCCGAAGAAAGCTACTGTGATAATGCATGCGCGGACTGCGTGCCGGAGGAGTCCCGCCTGCGCTCCATGCTGTGTGTTCCCGAGGGTACGGAGGTGTTCTGCAACCTTTATTGCCTTTCCTGTCCAGTGCTCTACGTGTGTCCGGAAAGAGAGTCGCTTGTCTAAGAAGATTCCGAGCCATCTAGTTGCTTTGTTGGGCGAAATGTTAAGGGATTCGAGTTTCAACCTCGGGTTAGAAGGTCCGTTCTTTCGCGTGAAGTGTTGGAGCTCGCACTTCTCTGGGTTAAAGGAGATGCCGTTTTGAATTCCCCATTTGAGGGCTGCTTCGAGATTTGTTGCTAGTTTTGCTGTTGCCCTCTCTAGTGTAGACCCAGTCCTGAGGAAGGCCACTGTAACGGTAGGCTCCTTCCACTAAGCTTCGGAGTCGCTTAGCAGGTTGGTGGAAACCGAAGGGTTTACCTTGAAGAGACAAGAGGAGGATGGCGGTGCAAAGAGGGAAGTATCACGTGATAGCGCGGTGCGCAATGAGCTTGTTACCTCCAAATCAATAGGGTTTGAATTGGAACTTTGAGTTGACCACGAAGGGTCAAATGTCTAGCTAAAGGAGTGTGGCTATATACTACTAATAATAATAATAATTGTCGAACGGCGCGAGAAAGAATACACCGCTGGTTTTCTTATTATTGCTACTAAGGTCTGCTATATACTTGCAGTAATCGGATTTACGGAAATACGCATAATTGAAGTAAATGAGGTGTGTAGGGGTAAGTGTATGGTGCGGCAAAAAGCAAAGAAAGAACGCGTGTATACGCAAAAGCAAACAAAACACGTGATCACGGGCCAATGTGGTTGACAATAATAAATTCATTTCCTCCCGATATAGCTCCCTTGCGGGTCCATGCGGGGCTGGCTATCTGCGCTTATTTTACACGAGGGGGAAAACCTTATTCGCCAGGCAAAAACCCCTCCTCTCTTTTCAGGTTTGTCTTCCTCTACTTGTTCCGTTTTTCCTGCTTACCGGTAGTAGCTGCTGTGGCAGCCCTTCATTCGATTACTGGTATCACCTTCTCAGTTCTCAGTTCAGTTCTCCTCTCCGTTTTCCTAGTGGTCCTCCTGGTGGTCCTCCTGATGGTCCTCCCGGTGGTCCTCCTGGAGCATCTCCCTCGCCATACTAAACTGATTTAGTAGGCCCAACTGGAGGAACCAGCTTGATGCGGCTCCAACGCCCTTCTTTGTGGACAGAAGTGTGTGGAAATCGGTGGTCCCTGCTTCTTGGAGCATTTGAGCTCTGTTCTGTTGGAAGTGATGGCAGAAGAGGAGGATATGCTTTGGGGTCTGTCTGTGCCAGCCACATGAGCAGGCTGGGCTAGGATGGCCAGGCACCTTGCGCCTGAAGAGGAAGTCTTCCAGGCCAATGTTTTCAGTGCGTAGTAGGGTGGTGATTGTGCTTTGTGGTTTGGATAGCCCATGGTATATACTACTAGGAGAGCTGCACAATCTGGTAGGGCCCTCGTGAGCTGGGCTCATAAGGGCTCGTAGGGGAGCCTATTTCTTGAGGGCTCGCTGAGCCCTTTTCCCGAGGGCTCGTTGTGGGGCGCACGTGACCTGGGCGCCTAGGCCTTTCTTGCTTCCTGGCGGGGTAAGCGGCGATCCTTCTCTATCGACTCCCGGGCTTCTTCCCTCTGCCTGCTTTATTGCTAGTACTCTTCCTAACCCTTGCACTTCCCTATCTGTACGGACTGAGGTTCGTAACAGCCACATCGTCTGCGTAGCCGAAGGCTTGTTTTGGGCTGTTCAGCTTAAAGAGAGGCTCACGGTAGAGTATAAAGAGGACGGGAGAGGCTGGTGAGCCCTGGGGGAGCCCGTAGCTGAGCGGCCTCTCTACGGTTGTTATGTCCTCAAAGCGGATCTTTGCTGTACGCTCGGCCATAAAACTGCTTGTCCAGCTGACTATCTCATGCGGCCAGCCCTGTTCTCGAAGTCTTGCTTGTAGTCTACCCGGGAGGACGGTATCGAATGCTCCTTTGACGTCGAGCGTGAGAAGTGAGGCAGTGAGTCCTTGGTCGAGGGCCTTCTCGATGTCGTGGATCACGCAGCTAGCCAGGTCTGTCGCCGATCGCTTGGGGAGTGCCCCGAATTGTTGTGGATTGAGTACTCCTTGTTGTATTGCCGTGAGGCTGAGGCGTCTGGCGACTAGGCGTTCGAGCCCTTTACCGAGGCATGAGAGGAGGGAGATGGGTCTCCAGGCTCTAGGGCTTGTGAGGTTCCTTTTTCCAGGTTTTTCGAGCATTACCACTTCCGCGGTACGGAATGGCTTGGGGTGATGCCCCTCCTAAAGACAGAGGTTGAAAAGTTTGGTGATGTACTCTTGGATGGTTGCCCAGATTGTTTGTAGGACTTGGACGGTAATTCTATCGGCTCCTGGAGCCGTGTTTGATGTGTGTAGAATTGCGTCTCTGGCTTCTTCTTCCGTTACCCCTAGGTGGACTGAGATCTGTTTACGCGGTACTGTAGCGGCTTCCATAGGATTAATATCGTCTGTAGCAGTTCTCCTCTTAAGAGTAGCCTTCCTTAGTGCCTCGGCTTTGTCTCTCGGGTCTATATATGTCTCCGAGTCGATCGTTAGGGGCGGGCTTCGAAGCGGTCCCCTTTGTTTACGCCAGCTTGTGATCTTAAAGATGTCTCTGGAGGTATTGGCGCTATTAATAGTGTTCTACCAGTATTATCTCTTCGCATGCTTCACTTCCGCCTGAAGTTAGTGTTTTTTATAGGTTGCTAGGCCGTGTCTCCGAGCTTGACGGTATGCCTGTACCGCGTCCCTGCAAGCGTTCGTCCACCATGGTGCACCTAGGTTCCGAGTGTTTCTTGGGCGGAAAACTCTAGCCATGTTGAGTTGGATGCACTGACTAAGGCTAAGAGCGGCGCCGTCTAGGTCATTTCTCTTGGTTGCTATAAAGGGTGGGAGGGTTTCCGCGACGGCTTGCGTTAGTTTAGAGAGGCCCTCTTCCGTAATCCTTAACTTTCCGTTTGGCGAGGCCCTATTCGGGCCCAGCGGGATCCGGGTAATAATGGTCTCGTGGTCTAAGGTGGTGTGTAAGTGTTCCTCTACGGTTGTGGTGACTCCTAGTATATTGGTGAGGACAAGGTCGATTGTATGGCCTGCCTTATAAGTCGCTATGTTTGGGGCGGATATAAGTGTTAGTTGTTCCTGTTCGAGCCATTCTACTAGCTCCGGGGCTCCGTCGGATTTGCGTGCTCCGGATTCCTAGAGGTTATGGTGTGTGTTAAAGTCTCCTGCTATTAGGCAGTTGGCTGGAGGCTTATAATGTAGGAGGGTTTGGATAACCTCTCCGCTCGCAGTCTCGCGTGGCGGCCTATAGACGTTTACTAGAGTGACTATTTGTTGGCAGTAGATTTGAACCCAATAGATGTCTGCTGAGAGGAAGGGTCTTAGTTGGGTGGGCTGGAGGTTCCGGCCCTTGTTGATGAATGTGAGTACTCTAGGGCGGGTATTCCAGTCATCGTTAGGGCTAAAAATGCTGTAGGCCGGGTGTGTTTTAGTGCGTCTCTTCTCCTGTTGGCTGTGTATCCAGGGTTCTTGGATGAGGATGACGTCTGCGCCTTCCTTATATGCTATACTAAGGTGTTACGCGAGGCCTCTCGTCCGGGTAGGTTTGTCGAGTCGGGTCCTGGGGGTCGAGGCGGGTCGCGTCACGGGGTTCGCTACCGCTATCGGGATGTCGCTGAACTGTTCAGAGGATAGCAGCCGTAGCCAGGCAGGGAAGGCAAGCAGGGAGTAGGGTTCAAAGATTGTAATTAACCACGAGGGTCCTATCTACTGCAAAGGAGTGTTGACTATATACATAGGGAATTCAGGTCGTGACCGTGGTTCGTGACCGTGTGGTCTGGGAGGTCAGGTTTGATGGTCAGGCCTTGGCGTCCTGACCGTGTTGCGGCTGCTGAGTCATCAGCGTGGTCAGAGGCGGTGGATCGCAAGGACCTCCTCCGCGCCTCTTAACCCCGTTTCCCACTTCCTGCAGCTGCGCCGTAACATAAGGGCAATGTTATGATGTGCCTGTCCGTATACTACATTTGCTTGGAAGACGTATAGGGATCGGTTTCGTCTATGCATCTGTATGGTGTTGGGTGGTATCTTCGAGTGGAGGACGACTACTCTCCGCTGAGTTTAGTTGTACTTTAGGGGTTATCTCCGTATCGTATAGGTTGGCTAGGCGGCTTGCTGCTGCTCCTGCCTTCCTAATAGCCCTAAGAGCTGTTCTAGTAATCCTATTCACTACTCCGCTTCGAATCGTCGGCCGGGCTGGACATGCTATGTTGTCTGCTAGGTGTAGGCCTTCGTAATTACAGCATCGGGGGGTTGACTCGCAGATTTCGTGTTCGCGGGAACCGCAGCGAATACATCTCACTGCTCTACTACAGCCGCGGGTATTATGGTATCCATGGTACTTTGCGTATTAAAGGATGTTAACCTTTCGTCGTATCTATCAGGCCCGTGCGCTTGTCCTAAATAGTTTGAATGGCTTTACTAGTTGGGTAAAGGAGACTACTAGGGTGCCTTCTGGTGTATTATCTAAGGAGCGTCTAGACCAGTTTATACGGACGGGATTCTCTCCGGTCTGGGTGAGTACTTATTGAAATATTTATGATGGCAGTCAAATGAGTGGATTCTCCGCCAAGAGGGAAGGGAGGTGGGGGAAGCCCCCTTCTTAACCGTCTCGCAGTGGAATGTAAATACACGTGATACCAACGTGACCAAAATTCAACACACCCCCTTCGTGTATTGCCTATTTAGGCAATGCACGATAACCATTACTACAAATGAGAAAAACGCGAAAATACATTAGTGCAGCGGCGGCGCTTGGGTTTGAACTCGGAAACTCGAAAAATAGGGACCATATAAGGTCAAAAAGCGAACCTTATTTTATTAAAAAGCTGTGTGGTACAGCTAGAAAAAACGTCGAAGCTAACGGTATCCGTCGACTGGCAGTTCACTGCTGGTCGACCAGGCTGGTTCCGCTAAGACATCGCTTGGATAGCGGGCTCTGCCTTTAAAAATGCGTCCTTATTGGTATCTTAGAGGCTAAGTTTGCCTACTGCCGGCTAGGTAACCAGCTGGGGGTGTCAATTAAGCGGCTGTCCCTAGGGCAGTAAGAGGGTTGTCCGGCACGGAGAGGTCCTTTAGATCGCCATCTGTGGTCTGTAATGCCCTAGTCAGACGAGATTCTACTACTTTCCCATTGGTTGCGAGAGTATAGAGAATGTCGTCTAGCTAGAGCCTTATCCTTCGGGATGGGGCTTATCCGCTTTAGTTTTGCTATCTATTAGTTCAGCCTTGTTCTTTTTCTTGTTCTTTTTGTTGCGTAGGGAATTGTGTAAGGGGTTGTTCAGGTACTAAATAAAGTGAATGATAAATGAGGAGAATATGACTGGGCATTTATAAAGGGGGAACTGCCAAATTGAGTTGAGTGATGAAGTGAGTGTGTGCCTGCTTAGGCAATGGCTTGGTTAAGCCGTCTGCTAAAGTTTCAGCAGATGCTAACCAGTAAAGTCTGATCCGGCCATGTTGGAGTTCCTGGCGAAGCCAGTGGTTGTGGATATCCACATGGCGGAGTTTAGTGATGAGCTTGCTGGCCTTCTCCTCAAGTAAACGAATTGTCTGGCGGTTATCGCATTGAATTGAGGTTGAATGACCGGGAGAGAAGTGAATAGCTGCAAAGAATCTATCCCACCATAAAGCTTGCTTTGCAGTGTCCGATAGGGACAGCAATTCAGCCTCTGTACTTGATGTGGTAACAGTGGGTTGCTTGGCCGCTTTCCAGTCCACTGGTCCTCCAAAGAGAGTGAATAGGTAGCCCTGGTAGCTGCGCCTGGTCTCCGGATCAGTTCCATATGAGGCGTTACTACTGATAGTGAACACCTGTGGGGAGGTTTGTTGTATTCCAGAGAAGACCAATGAGTACTGCTTTGTCCCACCTAGGTGGGCAAGGACTCGTTGTGCAAGGTAGAGGTGCCTGTGAGAGGGATTTTGAAGGAAAGATGACAGCCTGCTGGCGGCAAAGGCGATATCTGGGCGTGTGCTAATTGCTGCAAAGTTGATTGACCCAATCTTACTTTGGTAGGTGTGAATCTCCTGAGCTGTTGCTTGATCTTCGTTTGCCGTGATTTCTTCGTCAATTGGTAAGGGAGTTGTTGGAAATGACCCTTGATTGACCTTGTATTTGTGCTGGAGGTTGGTCAGGTAGGATTCCTGAGAGAGCCAAAGGGTACGCTCTTGACGGTTGCGTAGAACTCGAATTGAAAGAAACCACTGAATCTCTCCTATCACACGCATCTTATAGCGCTCTGAGAGCCTCTTCTGAAAGCTCAAGGCATATTGACGGTGCTGGCGGCTAAACGTGAGGATAATGTCGTCCACAAAGAAGAATAAAACGAGGAACTCGTTGGTGTACAAACAGGGAGCGTCAAGGACCGGAAGTAATCCTAAATCAAGAAGTGATTGCGTGAAATGATTTTGCCATAAGGCAGGAGATTGCTTGAGTCCATATAGCGCACGAAGCAACCGTAGGCATTTACCAGGAGGAAGATTCATGCCTGGTGGAGGAAAACAAAAGATATCCTCATTAAGAGGAACACTTGGAAACGCATTTACAACGTCAAGTTGGATGGTTTCTAAGTCAAAGGCGGCTATAATAGCCATGAGACTCCTGAAGATTCTGGCTGCTAGGGTAGCTGTATATGTGTCTTGGAGTGTGGATTGAAGATCTCCTCTTACACAGATACGTGCTTTGTAGCGTGAGAGATTTCCGAGCTCATCAAACTTGTATTTGAGAACCCAGGTAAGTGGAAGGACTTGAGCACCTGCTTGGTTTGCAGTACTCAGGTTAACTTCCTTCCACACCCCCTTAGACTTGAGCTTATCAATCTCCTCGTAGATTGCTTGCATGAATTGATCCCTGAATGGATGCGTAAGGACTTCACTGAATGTCTTTGGTTCCGGTGGGAGATTGTCCTTGTGCAGCTTGGGAGTGATGGATTGGCTGAGCCTGTTGAGGCCTGCCATGAAGGCATTGATGAATGAGGTTGGATGCTGTGTTGCCAGTTGCAAAGTTGCCAGGTAGGCATTACGCCTGCGGTTCCTCGGCTGAGTCTGAATGTTGTGCTCTGAAATCTGCCCTGCAATCTCATTGCCTCTGGGAGCTCTGTTGCCAAGTTGGGCTGCTGGATGTGGTGCTGTTGGATACTGAACTGGGAGGAGACGTCTTGGTGGAGGTTCAGGAGGAGAGTCATGTGGTGGAAGGTCCTCACCCCCTAAGTCTTGAGGAGTGAATTCTAGCTGTGAGTCCTCTTGACTTGATGGGCTTGGAGTAGGTAATTGTGCCTGTGATTCACCTTCCTTTGCCGTTGATTCAGATGGTGTAAGGAGGGCCTCCTCCTCGTCACTCTCTGTGTCTGAATTGGATAGGTGAATTGGTGGAATCTCAAGCGTTGCTGGTTCTTCCTCAAGAATACTGTGGTAGACCTCCTTGCTGGATGGGTCATACACAGAATCCTCATCAAAGGTGACGTCCCTGGTGCGAATGACATTGTCCTTGTCTGGGATCCAGATGCGGTAGATATTCCTGGATTCATATCCAACAAGATATCCAACAAGAGCTCTATCTTCCAGCTTAGCAGTGCGTGTGATGTTCTTTTTAAGAGCATAGGCTTTGCAGCCATATACCCGTAAATAAGAGACGTCTGGCTTGAAGTGATGGACCTGCTCAAATGGAGTTCTCCACTTAAGCACCTGAGATGGGGTACGGTTGTGGATGTAGGCAGCTGCCTTAACAGTCTCAGGCCAGAGAGTGTCTGGGAGGTTTCCACTTGCACGCAGTGCTCGTGCCTTGAGAATGAGTATCCCTCCAGCTCTCTCTGAGTTCCCATTCTGTTCTGGGGTGCGTGGAGCTGAGGTCTCAAACGTGATTCCCTGAGTACTAAGGTCTCTGCGAAAGGACTGGTCTAGGGAGGTTTCTCCATCAGTGCGGAAGAATACCACCGTTGATTGGTAGCGAGTCTTGATGATGGACAGGAAGTCAAGTATAAGGTCTGGTGCCTCTGACTTAAGCTTGTGTGTGGCAGTGAGAATGAACTTTGAAGTCATGCACTCAAGGTGCGTGATCCAGCGGTGCTCATTAGATGAGGGCTGCATTTGAATGAGGTCAAAGGAGACCCGTGAGAAGGGTTCCTTGGGGTCTTCCTCTCGGTGTGAGGATTTTGAGACGATCTGATGTGCCTTTGTGCGTGCGCAGACGTCACAATGGCTGGAAAGTGATTGATTGGGGCCTGGAAAGGCGGCTCCTTCCACGGCGTCTGGGAGGTGTGTTAGGGCATTGAGCCCTGCATGTGCAAAGATGCTATGCCACTTGCTGATGGGCATGATCCTTGCTACATGTGCTGAAGGGGAGGAATGATCGTCTCCCAATGACTTGTTGAATTCAAGGTAAAAATGACCTTGGAATGGTGTGAGAGTGCAGAGAGTAGTGCCCTGCTTGTGAAGGCGCATCCTCTCAGTATCCCAATGGACCTCCTTTGCCCACAGCTTATCTAAGGAGACAAGATTGGCTTGAAGGTCAGGAACATAAGCAACATCAACAAGGTTCATAGTTGCTTGTCCCTGCGGGGTTTGAACATTGATTGTGAGGGTTCCATAGCACTCAACTGGAACAGATTGAGTGCCACAGGTAAGGCGTTGGTTCTGATTTGCCTCATGAGTCTTGGTAAACCTCTCCTTCATATGCTTGTTACAAATGTGGTTTGAGGCACCTGAATCAAGCATCCAGGAGACCTCAATGGTCTCTGGCTTTGATGGATTGGTGTAAAAGGTAGTGATCCTAGCTGGGAAGTTCCCTAGTGATTTGGTTTGTTGTGAGGGTTGATCTTCCTTAGCGCTTGATGATTGCTCTGGCTTGGGTTGCCCGGATGAGCGTTGCTTGCTCCGCTTGATTGATGCTTCAATCTTAGCCTTAAGGTCTGCATTGGACATTGCCTTTTGAACCTTAGCTTGCGTCTCCTTGTTGGGAGTCCAGCCAGTTGGTCTGTTGTCTGAATTGAGATACCAGCACTTGGCCCAGAAGTGTCGTGATCCACATATACATGGAGGTGGTGGTGAGTCCTGAGTTGTTCCCCTAAAAGTAGCTGGGAAGGCAGCGTATTTCCCTGATCTTGAGGCCTGACGTAGGTTTTCAGACTTGGAGTAGTTGCGGTATTGTTCAATGAGGTTTGGGAAATCAAACTGGTGGCTTGGGTTCTTCTCCAGATCAATGAGATGATTGGAAGTGAAGATATGGTCATGTCCAGATAGGGCATCTAGGAAGTCCATTGCAGGATAGTTTCCTTCCACAAGAGGAAGCTTGGCTAGCTTGCCTCTACGGTAGAATTCCTCCCACTGTTGTAGCCACTTCTCAGTGTTCTGGCTGGTAGGCGTCTTGCAGAGCTTAGTGTGTTGATTACGGAGCTCTTGGATGGTAACGTGGTCCGTTGGAGCAAGGCGTTTCTTAAGGGCTGAAAGGAGAGACCAAGGGTGATGATCCTCTGCATTGCGTAGGATAGGGAGAAGGTTTGCGTTGATGGTCTCTTGAATGAGAGCTGACACATCTGTTAAACCCTTCTGCTGTTCCCTGTATGCTGAGAGATTGTCTTTGTATGCAGTGCGCTTGGCTTGATATGCTCGAATCTGAACCTCTGTTGGATCTTCTTGTGATAGCGTGGGTCTCTCTGGTTCCTGTAGTCCTTGTGGCTTTGCTGTGTGACTAGGATCCACCAGTTGGCGGACATGGAGCCGTTCAGCACGCCCTAGGATTAGGAAAAGCCAGTCTTCCCATTGCTGGGAAGTAGAGAGAATGACTGTAAGCTTAGAGGAGCTTATGATGATGAGTAACGTTGATAGAGAGATGAGAGAGACAGATCAAGTAGTAAGAATAGGTGGCGAAGGCAATCTAACCCTCCGGATGTGGCGGAAGAGTAGGAAAACCACCTAGGGGTAAAGAGTGACGAAGAATCAGTTGTTAGAAGGCGTTCCAAGCGCTTCCGGGCTCATAACTATTGAAATATTTATGATGGCAGTCAAATGAGTGGATTCTCCGCCAAGAGGGAAGGGAGGTGGGGGAAGCCCCCTTCTTAACCGTCTCGCAGTGGAATGTAAATACACGTGATACCAACGTGACCAAAATTCAACAGTACTTCTTCGGTGATGAGTTGGGAGGTGACCGTATGTCGCTCGCCGTCGAGGCTGATGATCCATCTAGGGGTCTGATTAATTACGTAGGTGTGCTAGATTTGTGCCGACTCCGCTTTTCCGCTAATTAGAGGGGCGATGTCATCGGCCCTTTCTTTAATTAATGACGTAGTAGATTCTCCGTTAGGGACGATGGCTATCCCTAAGTTAATATACTAGACCTCGCGTATAATCTCCTTTCCTAGATCGAGTTAGGTAGTAATCGCTGCCTTAATTGCAAATGGTTGGTGGTTGCGGGCCGGGTGTCCCGGAGGGAGGCGGATAAAGAGTCTATTATCCTTAATTTCCCGGGTCTTAGCGGGTTGTTGGGTAGTCGGGCGTGCCGCGTAGGGGGTATCCGTCCTAGGCCCTCGGGCTACTACCTCTACGTAGCTGCGAGGGAGGTTTAAAGCGTGTCTAGATAGGTTAATACTAGTAGGGTTTTACGTGGGCTTACTGTTTGGTTCGCCTATGGGGTGTTTCTTGATCGTACTTAGGAGGTCCTTAGTTAGAGCTTAGGTAAACTCTGCTTAGTGGCCGGTAGGAAAGCGTGCTAGCTGCTGGTCTAGCGTCTTTGCAAATGCTCGGAGCACTTCCTCGCGTACTTTGGTCTTCTGTTTTTCTTCTTGGATGAGTCCCTGGATCGAGGAGGAGAAGGGGCCGGAGGGCTGGTCAAGGTCCCATGTGAGTGGGATAGGTGCGAGCCGAATTTGCTTTGTTCTATTTATAGGCTCTCTGGCTATATCGCTAGCCATAGTAGCAGCTTTAGGTGTCAAATTCCTCCTGCGGAGACGGGCTGGAGGGGTTTTTGGGGTCGTATCCTCCACTGACGACGGGTATGATGGATCAGGAGCCATCGAGGAACCCAAAGAGGGTGTTTTAAGAGAGGAGAGTGCGTTTTAGGCGTAGTTTTGGATGCCTTTACATGGGGGTACACCTGGCCAGACGGGGAGGTGTGGGTTTACCTTGAGTGGGTACAAGGTAGGGGTTGAGAACAAGTATAGACGAATACACGCGACTGAGCACTATGTGCGAAGGCCGTGTTACTAATCAATGGTGTAGATTGATTATTAAAGTGTTACGGCGCAGCCTCCACAGGTTGAGGAAGTTAAGGATCAGCCCCGCAGGGAACAACAGAAGTCGGAGTCATAAGGATCCGAGGTCACGTGACCCTCGCGATCAGTTGGACCCACCCGCTCAGTTGCCAAGGCCAATTGGACTTTGGCCGACCTCTCCTACCCCCCCCCCCCTCGACGGACCTCGAACCCATCGCTTAGACCAAGAATGTCGGCGGATGAAGATGATGGGGGCGGTTACACTACCGTCGGCGCGTTGCGTCGCGCTACGCGTCGAGGGGCTCAACAAACCGACTATCGCGCCCTCCACACCGGCAAACCAACGAAACAGCGCAGGGCTCGCGCGACATCCGCATCCGACCTGCCGAGCGACTCGACTCTGGACGACGTGATTGGCCTGCTTAATATTATCGTCGCGCAGAACGACCGGCTTACCGAGCGCAACGAAGAGCTCGCGGAGCAGGTGGCCAGGAACGAAGACGAGATCAGGCGCCTACGCAGCGTGCTCGAGACGTCTAAGGAAACGCAGGCCAAGATGGAAGAGCGTATGGGGAAGATGGAGAAGCAGATTGCCGCGCTGGTGGAGTCGACGCGCAGGAATCTAAGCTCACAGTCCCAGATCAACGCCACGTATGCAAACGTGCTTCGAGGAGGACCGCCGATACCTGCGAACAGCAGTCCGTCGTCTACTGCCGCTGTCCTAGTACGCGCGAACCATACGACCGTATCTACGACTCGAACGATGCCACCCGCGATTGAGCTCGATCTCACGAATGCCAACGTCGATAACGCGAGCGCGGGGGATATCCGCGCGCGTCTGCAGACGGCGCTGGAGAGTCAGGAGGCCACAAAGGGGGTCAAGTGCTGTGGGATCACGAAGAACCCGAGCGATGCGGCCAAGGTGCGCGCTTTCTTCCGGACGGAAGAGGACGAAGAGCTCGTCAGGTCGAACCTCGGATGGCTGGAGACGGCCTTCCGGGGAGCGAGGATTCGGGGCCGGCAGTGGCACCCAGTCAAAGTAGACAACGTCAACAAGTTGGCAGTTCTAAACGATGACCGCACCACAGTGCGCGCCGATGCAGGCCAGATAATCGGCGCTGAGAACGACGTCGAAGTAGCACAAGTCCGCTGGCTAAGCAAGCCAAGCGGCCGCCTCTACGGGTCGGCGGTGGTCTATCTTGCTAAGAAGAGCGAGGCGGATGCACTCCTCGCCAGGAGGGTGATCGATGTAGGCGGAGAGGCTGCGTATACCAACGTGTTCGAGCACCGTCCACGGCCAAGACGCTGCTTCAAGTGCCAGAGCTACGACCACTTGCAGTTCCGCTGCCGAGGGGAAGAAAGATGCACAAAGTGCGCGGGCATTGGCCACCGAGAAGACGGCTGCTCGTCGACGACGGTAAAGTGCGCTGCTTGCGGCGGCCCGCATAGATCAGACGATAGAGGCTGCCCGGAGTACGACAAGCTCTTACGCAAAATGCTCGGCCAGCGGAATGAATAGACCGCTAAAAGTGATTCACGCGAACCTAGGAAAGAGCGGAACAGCGCAGTATAGCCTACTAAACGACGAAGACCTTAGCGACTTTAGCATCATGTTCATCTCGGAGCCAAGCTGCTTTCGCGAGCCTGGCGGCGAGACCGTAGCAGCACCCGTCACTCATTTATATTGGAAGCAACTACTGCCGTCGACACCGCGGCACTGTCGTTATCCCATCCGTTCAATGCTCTGGATCCGCAAGGACACATAAGCCAGGCAGATAGTAGTACCCTCTGCCGACATCACAGCTGCAGTCGTTACGCTACGGGACCGGATCGTGTTCGTAGCAGCCGTGTACGTCGCCAGCAAGGAAAGCGTGGACGACCCGGAACTCACCAGCGCGCTCGAGCACCTGCGAGCAGCGATCACACAAGCAGGAAGCCAGACTAATAGGGCGCTAGAGCTCCTCATCTGCGGTGACTTTAACAGACACGACCAACTGTGGGGAGGTGATCAGGTATACAGCTCGCGGCGCAACGGGGAAGGTACGCCGATAATCGACTTTATGGAGGACTTTCACCTGCAGAGCTTGCTTCCTAGAGGCACGGTCACGTATGAATCGGCCGGACAGAGGTCTACAATCGATCCCGTCCTAGCGTCGCCCCGACTGACGGAAGAGATGAGCGGTTGTGGACCTGCCAGCACGGCATACGGGCATGACCATCTGGCTATCGAGGCCCGTTTTGAGACAGACGTGCCCCATCAGGAACTAGAATCGCAATACACGTTCCGCAGCGCCAACTGGGAAGCCGTTAGAAGCGAGGTGAGAAAGCAGCTCGGCGAAGAGCCACCTCCAGATGTCCAAGACATCGAAGACCTCGCCAACTACCTCTCCGAAATAGTATCGGCAGCCATCCAGCGCTGCATCCCCAAAGCGAGACCGTCACCGTACGTGAAGAAGTGGTGGACGGCGGACCTCAGTCAGCTGCGGAGGGCGTTTACGTTCTTTAGAAACCAAGCGAGAGGACGGCGAAGGTGGGGAGAGCCGGATATCTGTTTAGAAGCACAGGCAAGGGAAGCGGCGAAGAGATTCCACGACACAATAAGGCGCCAGCGGCGGAGATACTGGAAGGACTTTCTCATAGAGCCGACCAACATCTGGAAAGCGGCCAAGTATCTCACCGATTCAGGAAGCAGCGGCCTCGCCCGGATCACACGCCTCAAACACCAGGACGGCTACGCGGAATCCTGCGAGGAGATCTCGGAGACGCTAATCAGGGACTTCTTCCCGGAGCTCCCTGAAATACAGAGTACTCAGATTGAGGCGACTCAGAGCCTCGGTGAGCAGATAGAACACGCACCGCTGATAATGGAAGAAGTAAAAGAGGCCATCTTCCGGGCCAGCCCATTTAAAACACCGGGAGCAGATGGAATTCCGGCGGTTGTGTGGCGCGAGCTGTGGCCAGTGATTGGCAAACACGTCTTTCAGCTATTCAACGAATCGTTACTACAAGGCCGCTTACCCAGCCGTTGGAGCATCGCGAAGATTATTCCGCTGCGCAAGACAGGAAGGTCGGCGGAAGTACCGCAAGG
Organism: Neofusicoccum laricinum; assembly: GCA_029906385.1. NCBI lineage: Eukaryota > Fungi > Ascomycota > Dothideomycetes > Botryosphaeriales > Botryosphaeriaceae > Neofusicoccum > Neofusicoccum laricinum. Next base: position 1,978,345 of record CP123726.1, read on the forward strand.
ATACAGGCCAATCTCGCTGCTCTCGACGCTGGGGAAGGCGCTGGAACTGGTGGTGGCAGAGAGGATCTCTGCTCTGGTAGAGGAGCACTCTCTACTACCTAAGAACCACTTTGGCGGCAGAAAGCAACGGTCTACGGTACAGGCACTAACGGTCCTGCAGCAGCGCATCTACGACGCGTGGCGGGAAGGCAAGGTTCTCTCGCTCCTGTCGTTCGACGTCAAGGGTGCCTACAACGGCGTCTCCCGCGACGTGCTCCTACGGCGACTCAGACAAAGAAGGATCCCGGAAGTGCTGGTCAAGTGGGTGGAAGCATTCTGCTCCAACAGGAGCGCCTCTATGGTGGTAAACGGCGAGACATCTAGGGTCATGGACCTGCCGCAGGCAGGGCTTCCGCAGGGGTCGCCTCTCTCACCGATGCTATTCCTTTTCTTCAACGCCGACCTGGTGCAGTCCGTAACCAATAGGAGTAAAGGAGCTATTGCGTTTATTGATGACTATAGCGCCTGGGTGACGGGATCGTCTACAAGCGAGAACGTAGCAAAGCTCCAAAGAACGGTGGTGGCTCGAGCCGAAGAGTGGGAAGCGACGAGCGGCGCGACGTTTGAAGCCGGAAAGACAACGCTTATACACTTCACGCGGAACGAGCAAAGACGGTCTGATGAGCCGATAGTGGTCAAGGGAAGAGAGGTGCACCCAAAGGCAGAAGCAAAGATTCTAGGCGTCGTCTTCGACCAGGAACTTCGTTTCAAGGCTCACGCGGGGAGGATTGCAAAGAGGGGTGTCCAGGCAGCCCTGGCGCTGAAGCGACTACAGGGCCTCCGGCCGAGCAGCGTGCGCCAGCTCTTCTTGGCCACAGTAGCCCCGGCGGTAGATTATGCGGCTCCAGTGTGGGCGCCGGTCATGACTGCACCACTGCTAAAATCGCTCGAGACAGTGCAGAGAATTGCGGGTAGAGCAATCACCGGAGCATTTAGGACGGTCGCGCTGCCCATCCTCGAAGCCGAAGCAGCGATACTACCTGCCAAGATCCGCCTCGACCAACAACTGCTTCGATTCTGGGTCAACTGCCATACGCTGCCCCAGAAACACCCGTTCTGGAAGCTAAAGCGTGCCATCGACCCGGCCAACAAAAGGTTCGTGTCCCCGCTGCAGCGGATAATGATGATGGCCAGAGATATCGACGTCGGGCACCTCGAAACGATCCGCCCGTTTGTGAGAATGCCGTGGGCCGGCAGGCCAGTCGTCCAGATCGAGTCTCTAGAAGTGGCAAAGCTCCGAGCCAGCTCCCCACCACAGTCAGAGGTCGCCATCTTCACGGGCAGCGCGCAAAGGAACGGCAAGGCTGGTATCGGCATCGCTTGCGCAGACAGCAAGGGCGCGACTATCATTACTCACTCATCTGTAGTCGGCAAGTCTGAGGTAGTAGACACTCCTTTTGCAGAGCTCCAGGCAATGCAACAGGCTGTAGAGCTGATACAAGGGACGTGGTCGACCGCGATAGTAACTGAATACCCCGAAGCAGCTGAGGTAAAACACGCCATCTACAGCGACAGCAAGACTGCCCTTCGTCTCCTCCGTAGGCCACGACAGGGGCCACGTCAAGAGATTATCGGAAGCATCCTCCGCTTATTGGACCAGATCAGATGCAACAGGGGGCCACCCGTCGAGTTTAGATGGGTGCCAGCGCATGAAGGGATAGCAGGCAATGAGAAGGCGCACAGCTTGGCACTGCAAGCTACAGAGAGCAACCAGGAGCCTCCTCTAAGCAGACTGCTACGGTCGTCAACCATGGCCCGGTGCAAGGAAATCACCTCGAGACAGTGGAGGAAGACGTTCGAAGCATCCAAGGTCGGCATGTCCATCCGCAAGCTTGACCGCGCGTTGGCGCACTTTCACACCAAGAAGCTCTATGACCAGCTAAACTGCAAAGAAGCAGGGGCAATTGCGCAGCTAAGGACGTCGAAAGCGAGCCTGAATGAGCCATTATATAAAATCAAACGAGTAGATGCACCTACGTGCGGGTGCGGAGCCGAGAGGGAAACCGTGAGGCACTTCCTACTGGAATGCCCACGCTGGATGGATCTCCGGATTAAACTGCAAATCGACCTGGGAAGTAGATTCGGAGATCTCGCGTTCATGCTAGGCGGATGGTCGGGCACTAAAAGGCCCGATGGTAGGTATGGGGATGGCCCACCGGAGAAGTGGCGGGCAGACGTGCGCGCAGTCAAAGCAACGGCGGCATTTGCTCTGGCCACGGGAAGACTAATCGCAACCAAAGACTGAGAGCTTAATCCTTCTTAAGGCAAATTAACTCCTTCTCCAGCCAGCCGTCACGCCGCTACAGGGACTGACAGCACTCGGGAAGTGGTCTCGAAGGGGATGGCATGAGGGGTACATGGAAGGTAGCTCTATTTTCACATTTCCTTCGTTTTTCCTTGCGTTTTGTTTAAGTATTATCTGTTTGTGCTTTTGTTAGCCTATCTTCAAATTGTCGAACAAGAGGGAGGAATGGTTTCTTTACATTCAGCGTGCTGGGCTTTGAATGAACCGGGATCCTAATGTAGATTAGCGTCGATTAGCGTTACTTGTCCCTATGGTCTTCTGAGGCCGACGGGTGTATGAATCATCATCATCATCATCATCATTGCCAAGGCCAACTGAGCAGATAGAGTCAACTGAGCCGATACGCTCAGTTAACTACCCTCGATCAGTTGCCAAGGCCAACTGATCGCGCTCTACCAACTAAGCACATAGATTGTAGACACTCTCCTACATGTATATAAACCACACTCCTTAGATAGCTTTGACCTTCGTGGTCAACTTCAATAATCAATCTACACCATTGATTAGTAACACGGCCTTCACACATAGTGTTCTGTCACGTGTGTTCGTCACTCCGTTCTCTCACACCCTCCCTTGTACCCACTCAAGGTAAACCCCCATACGGCTTACCACCCTCTTTGGTGTTTGATCCTTAGAGGCAGAGGCCCGCCGTTACATAAAGTTGACCACGAAGGGTCAAGTATCTAGCTAAGTGAGTGTGCTTATATACTGTGGGAAAGCTATGACAATCTATGGTTCATAGGTTCATTTCGCCAAGTAGTTGAACGTCTGAACTTCGTCAGTTCAAGAGTTCACAGTGCGAAGGCTTTGAACAGTTGTCGAACGGCGCGAGAAAGTAGGACACCGCTGTCTTCTTAGATTACTGCTGTCAAGTGCTATATAAATATCTAATGGCAAAGAGGACGCGTAAGCAAATGGGGCTGTGCTAGGGACAAAGAATTGCCGCGCATGAGAGCGGGGGTGGAGTGATGGTGGTGTGGTGATCAGAAGAGATAATACGAGACACGTGATTATGGGCCAATGTGGTTGACAACAGTTGAACCGGGGGTCACGTGACTCCCTGCCGGTGGATTTTCTTCGCGGGCGCGTAGGCGCCCCGCTTGTCCTTCTTATCCTCCTTACCCAGGTTCTGTGTAGGCTGCGCCGTAACACCAGCCAGATAGCAAAACAGCATTTCCAGTTCCAGCAGAACTCCCAAACAGCCCAAAAGAAAAGGAAGCACCAGGAAGACCAGGACCTGTTCGAGAAAATCAAGAAGGCAGTCCAGTGGGCGATCCAACCGCTCCTTCAGGAAATCAGCCAGCTACGCCACCAAACGCAGCAACAGCAGCAGGAACTACAAAAGCAGCAGCAACAACAACAACAGCAGCAGCAGCAGCAGCAGCAGCAGGGGGAGCAGCAACAGCAGCGGGATCAACCGCAGCCGCAGAGGCAGAACCGGACTAGCCAAATAGGGCAACAGGGTCCAACCTTAAATCGACCAACACCTCCTCCTCCGCCACCAAAGGCAGTTCAACAGAGGACGCAACCCGCAACCACGCAGCGCACCTACGCTACGGCCACCGCGCAGTATAGGCCCACGCAGCAGGAATGGACAGAAATTCCAAAGAAGCAAAAAAAGCTAAAAAAGTTCACACAGGAAGAAAGGCAGATTCTCTTTCTCCGCAACCAAGAACAAGGCCGCCAGAACACGCAGGACATTCTCCTAGCCATCAACAAAATCCTAAGTCAGGCGGGAAGCCCAGAGCAGCGGCTCATTACCCTCTCCTATACAAGGAAAGGATACCTTACAGGGTTCGTCCGGGAAACCACATCAGCAGCCCAAGTCCTCCAACATAGAGACCAGATTCTCTTTGCAGCAAGGGAGAAGGATAACGCCATCATCGATGCTCAACAAGCAGAGAAGTGGCAGAAGATAAAAGTCCACCAGGTACCCCTAAACAGGTATCTCAACCCACAAGGACTCAACCTCATTCGGGAGGAAATTGAGTCAACCAATGCTACGCAGCTTCCTCACAGCCCTCGATGGCTAAAGAATGAGAAACTGGTTCGCAATAGGTACGAAGAAGGGGAGATTAGCTTCTCTTCTATCGTACTTGTTATCCGAAACAGGGCGGAAGCTGAGAACTACAAAGCAAGAGGCATCTTCTTTGGTGGTAAACAGTACAAAACAGAGACCTTTTGGGAATCAAATGAGATCTTCTGCACTAGCTGCTGCCAACCAGGCCACCTCTCCAGGCAATGCAGCAACCAGAGTGTATGCTATATCTGCGCAGGCCCCCACCAGGCAAAGAACCACCAGTGTACAGTTACGGGCTGCGGTAGGAAGGCAGCTCCATGTACCCACATGCCACTAAACTGCGTTAACTGTGGACGCCAGCATCTGGCCACATCTACCATCTGTAAAGTGTTACGGCGCAGCCTCCACAGGTTGAGGAAGTTGAGGATCAGCCCCGCAGGGAACGACAGAAGTCGGAACCATAAGGATCCGAGGTCACGTGACCCTCGCGATCAGTTGGACCCACCCGCTCAGTTGCCAAGGCCAACTGAGCAGACAGAGCTAACTGAGCTGGTACGCTCAGTTAGCAACCCTCGATTAGTTGCTAAGGCTAACTGATCGTACTCTATCAACTAAGCACATAGATTGTATAGAACTCTCCTACGTATTGTTACGAACCTCCAAGAGCGCAGGCTTTGTAGCCCCAAGGGTAAGAAGCCCGCACGGGAAGAAGGCCCACAAGGGTATAGAGGCGGAAGTCGAAATCCTAGGAAGAGGCAAAAGCAGACAGGCGCGGAACAGGGGAACACCGCGATCGTCTCGTACCGACGGATGTCGGAAGAAAGACAGCTAGGCGCTAACGTCACGTACGCCCCACACCCCAAAAAGGGCTACTTTGGATCGGGACTGATCCAAAGCCCTGATCCATCTCCCTGATCCATCTCCCTGATCCAAGAGGCATATCCAAATGCCTGATCCAGATTGTCATAGCTTTCCTAGTAGTATATAGCCACACTCCCTTAGCTAGACATTTGACCCTTCGTGGTCAACTCAAAGTTCCAATTCAAACCCTATTGATTTGGAGGTAACAAGCTCATTACGCACCGCGCTATCACGTGATACTTCCCTCTTTGCACCGCCATCCTCCTCTTGTCTCTTCAAGGTAAACCCTTCGGTTTCTACCAACCTACTAAGCGACTCCGAAGCTTAGTAGAAGGAGCCTACCGTTACACTTATATAAAAACTACGTTCCTTAGATAGCTTTGACCGTCGTGGTCAACTTCAATAATCAATCTACACCATTGATTAGTAACACGGCCTTCGCACGCAGTGCTCAGTCACGTGTATTCGTCTATACTTGTTCTCAACCCCTACCTTGTACCCACTCAAGGTAAACCCTACACGGCTTACCGCCCTCTTTGGTGTTTGGATCCTTAGAGGCAGAGGCCCGCCGTTACATCTGTATATAGAGTTGTTGGGGCACGATCAGCCACCAGGCTGATCATTGCTAAACCTTTTGTCGACTTCCAGTCGACGGGAGGTTGGCCGAATGGTCTTACGCGCCGACTGAAACCCAACACGGTCGGGTCCGTCGTAACAATGGTAAGCATCGGAACCTTCCTGGCTCCGGTTGCCACAGGCTACTCTGCCGTAGCGCAAGGGTGGACATGGATCTGGTGGTCCGCAATATTTCTTGTTAGTGTGAGGGCTTGCATCCGGTGCGCTCGCGGAAATGCAGTGGCATTGCTTTCTACAAGAAGACTAAGCTAAGGAGAAAAGAGAGAACAGTCAAAACGAGCGAAAGGTCGCTAATAAACACTCGTCGCTACGCATGGACCAACAGTTGCGAGGAGCAACCGCTTCGCTTGCTTCTCGCATGCGCTTCGCCGCAGGATTATCCAAAGGCACCTTACGGTCTAAACCGTCACAGTTAGCTTGATTGCTTTTATGTTCTTCTACGAGGAGTCGAAATTGCCGCGGAAGAACCCCTAAAAGACAACAAAGCAAGTTCTGCAGATAAGTTAAGAAAGCAAAGCCACGCTCTAGAGGATACAGAGGTCCTATCGAGAAAAGACCTTCGCGAACGCTTTGCGCTATATAATCGAACTCCCGGCGGATCTCTGTGTTATTTCCGTCTTATCTACCGCTTTCTTGTCATTCTCGTCACATCACCGGCAGTCATATACACGGTACTCATAGAATACTTTTATTCCGTTTTCCGAGCCTCTTACCTCTTCTAAGCATACCTTTCTACATTACCATTTCTTTCGCACATCTTTATCACAGAGAATACGTCCAACACACATAAAGCCACTGCCGATGATTAAAGTGGCACCCTAAAACATTTGATCAGCGGAGCCGCGATGTACGAGTATCCGAAAAAGACTTACTGCGAAAAGAATCATATGGCTGTACCCATCCTGCGAGCTCTCATCAATAAGCATTCCTGCAATCGGCGATCCGAGAAGGGTTGCTATAGCCGTAAGCATGAAGAAAGCGCCGATCCGGGCACCGATCTTATCGTCTGGCGAAATCTGTGCCACTGCAGGAGGAGTGACGCTGATGAAGATACCCGAGGTGAAGCCGTACAGACAGACGAATGCGAGGATCGTGGCAACGCTGCCGGACCGGTCAGGAAGCCACATGGACAGGCACAAGATACCGGATAGAAGTGTCATCGGGCAGAGTAGATTCAGCCGGCCGGTGCTATCAGCCGCGTAGCCGCCAAGAACACGCCCAAAAAATCCGGAGCCATTAATCAATGGGAGGAGATACTGATGGATCGAGGCCGATGGATGGCGTAGGAGCGCATAAGAGCCTGTCTATTAGCCTGTGGCCAAGGGACGAGTAGCTAAGAGAGTAATTACCGATATAGTAGTACGGAATATAGAGGCCGAGAGTGGCCACGAAATTCCCAATAGCGAGCATTAGATACCGGCGGTCTTTATATCCCTGGAAATCGAGAAGGCTGCTCACAACGGCCTTCACTCTCGGTCGCTTGGAAGCCTCTTTTGTACGGGACACAGCCATTGAAATCAGGTAGCAGCAGAGCATCATAAGTGCGACGACTCGCAACGACCATCCGAACCCAATTTTGGGAACCAGATACGACAGCACGATGGGTAGGAAAGAGCCACTGATGCTGCTCCCACCTGCAACTAAGCCCATGGCAAGCGCTCGGCGCTGCTTGAAATGCTGGCCTACCACCGCCAGGGCGGGTTGGGTGTTGAACGAAACAACCAGGCCGAACAGAACACCCTAAACCGTGTCAGAGATGTCGCTGACGGACGTGGGGGGGGGGGGGGATACGATCAGCATCAGGTGGATCACGTACCTGAGAGACAAACGGTTGCCACAATGCTCCTGGTTGGGAGAAAGAAAGTCCGACAACCGAGCAGCAACAGCCTAAGGCAGCAGCAGGGTAGATCCACTAGGGGGTTTTCAGTATAGCTATGCGTAGATCAAGGTAAGTCTCCATACCCTCAAGCCGTAAGCATCGAACAGCGCCCCAGCAATTGGTCCAATCACATACATCAACGATGTCTGTAAGGTCCCGATAAAGGCAATCGTTGACGGGGAACAGTCCGGTAAGTACTGAGTCTGGTAATAATCCTGGAAAAAGCCAAAGCTGTTGGTGAAGCCGAAAGAGGCAAAATAAACGAGGGTAGAGCCGAGCACGGTGAGCCAGCCTTGAACGCTCCCATCGGACAATGGCTCCAGCTCCTCACCGACTGGGTGGGTCTCGACACAGATTTCTTCCTCTTTCATGGCGCTGGGATGTGCAGAGGGAGGCGGGCCCTAAGTTTGGCGGCTGGACGAGGAAGAAGTATGCAGTGCTGTTCTCGCAAAGAATAACTTCGTGGTGGGGTGGCATCTCAGGATAAAAAGGAAATCACTGGGCATTAAAGCTACTGCCTCTCGATGGTTGCAATGCCTCTACCAACTCATGATTGCAAATTTTTGCCCCTCACCAGCCGGCAGTATCCTGCCCCAAGCCCCGTGCATGAAAGGTGCCTGGTTCGCGACGCTGGAGAGTGCATCCATTTCGGGTAATCGATTGCAGACAGAGTCTATCTTGGTCTCGGTTCGAACGAAGATCTAGAAAGCCCCTCGGGATGTTTTAGCCCCTTCGGGTTACTATTGTTGAGGGCAAGCCTGATCAAAACTCGCAAGGGGACGATGAAATTGCGGTTGGAAAGACACGTTGGTCGGGAGGCGACCGAAGCGGTCCTGTCCGTGGTCCGCGCGGAGTTGTGTGATCAGCGCTCGGTTGACGCTGGGGCCGCCGTCTCGTGTCTGATTGAAGATCCAGGTCACGCATCATACGCGCTCTTGCGCCAAGGTGGCGTGCTTGAGGTTCCAGACCATGCGGTGCTTATGGCCTCGTCTTCACCCTTGATTTCTATTACGTGAACCCCAACCATTGCTACCCAACACAGAGAAACATCGGGAAAACTGCGTGCCCTGCCGTGCGTAAGACATGTTGGCCGTATTGCTCTGCTGTCGCAATGTTATTTTCCCCTGCCGTTGGGTTGCGGTCTCGTCAGATCCGGAACGAGAGAGTACTGTGGTAAGTACGCCGCGAAACCGAGTTACTGTTGAAGCGAGGACATTGAACCGCGGCAAATAATAACGCCGAAGAAAATCTATCTGCGTACAATGGTCAGTGTAGTGGCAGGTATCTTGATAGGTGGACGGATCGCATACGCCCAATAGGGCGACGTATTCAATAGCATCTTCATAATAACTGAAAATCTTGCCAAGACTCACGATATGTTGAAAATTGGTGCGGTGCAGAATGTAGTACGATTCTTGGCATGAGTTGGTGAGGGGGGTAGGAGAGGTGCCCGCCTTATACTTGTTACGACGGACCCGACCGTGTTGGGTTTTAGTCGGCGCGTAAGACCATTCGGCCAACCTCCCGTCGACTGGAAGTCGACAAAAGGTTCAGCAATGATCAGCCTGGTGGCTGATCGTGCCCCAACAACTCTATATACAGAGGCGTGTTCGTAACACAGCGGTAATGGATAGCGGTCCTTCCTTGTAAGTCGATTGAGAGCCCGGTAGTCACAGCAAAAGCGTAGACCGCCTCCTGGTTTCTTAACGAATAAGACCGGTGCCGCAGCAGGCGAGTTGCTTACACGGATAAAACCTTTATTAAGTAGCTTATTAAGAGTCTTCCTTAGCATAAGGAGCTCGTCACGAGACATATTATATAAAGGCCCCCATGGAGCGTCGGGTGTTTTGCCGTTGGTGTCCTTTTCGAGTTCAATTTGATGGTCAATTCCAGGTCGATGTAGTGGGAGTTTATCCGCCTCTTTATTATCGAATAGACCAATCCGTTTAGGATCTACCCAACTAGGCAGCCGGCTTTAAAGATCGATAGGGGGTTTCTCCTGTAAGGCCTTATTGATATCCGCGAGGCTGGCTGTAAAGATCTGATATCCTTTCTTTTTTCTAAGGCTGATAAGGTGGCAAAAGGCAGCGGCTCCAATTAGCTTGCCTCGAGACTTAGGGAGATCGGTGTCTTGTTTTACAGTTAATCCAGTATCCTTAAAGGTGATAGTCCGTTCGCTTTGGTCAAGTACTGCCTTTTCCTGTACCATCCAGGGGCTCCCTAGCATAAGATCGCATCCAGAGAGCTTTGGGACGATATAGAAGAACATTCGCTTTTGGTGGTGACCTCCAATATCGACCTCGGCCCAGGCAACTTCATTAATCTTCCATCCAGTAGGTGTTAATCCATCCAGTGTTCTTGGGGTGATTTTAATACGCGGGAGGCTACAGCGTTCAGCGAATTTGCGGCTTATTACAGCGTAGAATTCACAACCAGTATCAGCAAGAGCTTTTCCAAAAGACTCTTTATTGATCATAACTGAGGTAAGAAGTGAATCCTGTTCCAATTTAGGTTGCTGCTTCCGCCATTCGTTCTGTGCTTCCTGCTTTTCCTCCACTGTTGGCTCCTGCCTGCGATTTTTGACAGGAGCTTTTAGTTTTCCGACTGCTGGGCGAGAGCTTCATCATCCTCTAAGTCTTCCAGCTCGGGTCCCGCGTTTTCCTCCTGCTGGGCAGGCTTTGCAAAGCGTGTAGGTCTCCTTGGTGGCAGCCAGGGGCATTGGGCAATTAGATGCGTTGAGTCGCCGCAGCGTAGACAGCGGTATTCTTCCTTTCGTTTCTGCATCTCTTGATCATTCACCCACTTGACACGGCGTCCCTGGGCTGCTTTGGCTGGTCCAGTGGGCTCCCACTCCATATCGTGTTGGAGCGTCGTTGGTTTTGGCTGCCCGGACCCTGGCTGCCTGCCAGTGGACCCTGCCGAGCCAACCTTATTTTGACCACGCCACCAGCTTTGCTGCCAGCCTTGATGAGCTTTCTTGCCATTGTTGCGCAGGTTGAATGCTTCCAACTGATCGCTAACACGCTTTAATTCAGTGCAGTAGTCCTCAAAGGACTGGCTTACACTTCCAAGACCAATCATGCTGCGTTGAAGCTCTTGGTTGAGTCCTGCTTCAAGATACGCCTTGAGGATCTCGTCTGGCCAGTTGGTACCTCCTGCCTCCAGCACCAGTTTGCGAAATTCGGTGAAATATTCCATAAAAGGTTTATTTGTCTGGCGTAGCTTATGTAGCTTGCGTTGAGCCTTCTCTTGTAGGTGAGGGTCACCAAATGATAGGCGGAGTTGCCCTAGTAGACACTGAGCTGTCATGTTACTAGTATCAATACTAGCTTGTACCCAAGGCTGTAGTTGACGCGCTGCCTCGCCCCTAAGTCGATTGTGAAGCATGAAGAACTTGGTCGCTTCGTTACAATTGTTGTAGTCCACCGTAAGCTTCGCCAGTACTTAAGAGATCTAGGGTTCTAGTTCATCCCTATCGCCTGAGAACTCGGCGAGGGGGCCAGGGCTCTTAGTAGGCTTGTCGTTTTGGGATAGGGGCACGTGCTCTTTAGGCTGGTCCGTGGCTTGCGCTTGTTCTTGGGAGGGTTTAATCGGTTGTTGTTCGGAAATTGGCGTTCTAGTTTGGGGTGTCTGTTGCCCCTTTTCCAGCTGCTCCACCTTATTATTCAGTGCGCTCATCTGAGCCATTATCTGTTGTAGCATCTGCTTTATTTCTTGGGATTCTTGAGCCTGTTGCTCTTCCGCGTACTGTGGATTAACCATTCTGAGGATCTTGTGCTTCTCGTTGATTCCAGTGTTTCCGGTGCTTCCGGTGCTTCCGGTGATTCCAGTGATTCCAGTGGTTCCAGTGATTCCAGTGCGCGACTGTGCTAATAATCCAGTTCTAATAAGTCCAATGGGATTGAAGTCTTAGCTATTATCAGGGCTTAACCTTAGGATGATCGCTGGAAGGTTTATTGCGCTATGTACGTTAAGCTAAGACTTAAAGAGAGAAGAAGAAGAAGAAGAAGAAAAGAGAACGACTTAAATACAAGAACGACTTGGCATCACGTGATCCGCCGATGATCTTCTAAGGCTTCTCCCGAGGCTCTAGACTCTCACAACTCTTTAGACTAGTATAGACTAAACTATTTTTTATCCTTAAAAGCGCTTTTAACGCTACATGTTATTAAGGGCCTAGAGGGAACGGTATAATAGTAAATTTAGACTTTATTATTACTAGCTTCTTGACGTTAAGACGCTTTATTCTAGATGTTCCTCTCGTTTATTCAGCTTTTCTGCTTTCTCACTCTTATTCGACGGCGACGCTGCTCGCCTGAGCCACAGTCCTACTAATATTAGCTAATAGATCACTATTTCTTGTTTCTAGTAAGGGTATAGCTTCGTGGTCAATTTGACTCTATTCTCCAGGTCCAGTCGCTGTCTGGACATGTTCCGCAGCTTAATTGATTGGAACGAGTCCTTAAAGGTCTTGTCGAGCTGTTGGCCTAACGCGATACTCTCGGGTCTGGCCGCGAGCGGCCCGAACCGGATTTGAGAAGATCAGGCTATCCAACCGTCAATCAAGCTGTCCATTACCGGAAAATCAGGCGCTCCACGAGAAAATCAAGCCGCAAATCGTCCAGCAAACCGCCGAGAAGAGGATCAGGATGTTAAAAGTAGATCGGGCTGCCAACTGCCATCAAACTCTCCACGAGAAATCAGGCTGTCGATCGCGTGTCCTCGAGCTGCTTGATTCAGCTTGTTGCGTATGAGACGAGTTATTATCCACAATATTATAAGCCCTCACAACAGCCAGTCTGTCGGAATTCAATTCACAGTCCAGCCGAAGTGCGCGCTGGTCAAAGAGGAGTGGCACTGGCCGAACTGTGGCTACTGTATAGGTAAGAATTCTGGTGGGATTTGCGGGCACTAGCCACGACGTTGACCGCTTTTTGCCCCTATTGCCAAATACCCCTCATCCTGCTTTTCCTAGTAAGTCAATCACTCTCAATTAACCCAATCTCCCGCTTTGGTTGCTTAGATAACAGTAAATCGCACATGCGATTAGCTGACGTAACTAATCCCGGAGAAATCGCGCGTGCACGATTGGCTTATCACGGGCGTTTGGACACTCGAGAAGACAACCCGATAGAGCTTTCTAATTCCCTTTACAAAGTCCGTTTCCGCGATTTTCCTATCGAAGTACCCATTCTTAGCAACGGAAGCGAGGGAGGCCTTCACTCGTCTTTCGTTAACGCACGCCTAGGCAACCATGGTCCGACCGTGCTTCTCCTAGCGCCACCGCCAGTGCCTTAATCTCTCATTCTCACTCCACCACGAAAAACGCGAGACTCAAACATTGTCTGTGAGTCTACTATCCAGTGTTCAGGCTTTGGCTCTGAGTTCGGCAACCCCAGCTGTGCACAGTGCCGCGCCCAGTACGTGCACTTTACTCAGCACCCTTGCGCTCCAGGAACGAAATTACTGAATCATGTTGAGAACATACATCGAGGAAGCAATATGAAGTGCAAAGGAGAAAGAGATACAGCGGCTGGAAGATGGCGCTTGTTGGCAGAGTATTTCCTGGATGGGTAATTCCACTAGCAACAATTGGGGTATTAGTATCTTATTGAGTGCTGGCAAGTTAGAAGCTACGATTACAATTTTAATAACCCTCCTTTTGACCGCAACGGGCAGTCGCTCTGTAGCACTCACACCGATGCCTCCCAGGCATGACCTTCCCCATTAATTTAAACGAAGTTGCCCTGCCCATTACAGCGAGACAGCGGCGGGGCGCGGCCTGGCTTGGTGCACATGGACGTAGCACCCTCAACCCACTTGACTCCATTGTAGCTCTTCTCGTTGTGGCTGTCCGCGTACCACGTTCCGGTCTGCGTTGTCGAGCCAATGCACCCCTTAAAGAGGCGGCCAGAACGGCGGGTGGTAATGGGCTGCGTGATCATCACACCGCAGTTGCCGTCCTTGACAGTGCCTTTCTGAAGGATTGCGGTAGAAGTCGTCCACGTGCGGCTGTAGTTGATGCCAAGAGACCCGCCCAGCCTATCCTTGACAAACTTCAGGTCAACGCCAGCGCTGCCGCCGACGGTGTTGGAGATGCTGTAGCCCGATGAGACGATGGTATCCATATCTCCCACAGCACAGGTGACGGGCGACATCTGGACATCCCAGTCCACAAAGGTCTCGGTCTTGTCGGTCACCAGGGAGAAGGTTTGGTCGCAAGACGCCTGGCGAGACTCAAGGCCACGCGGGCTGACATCGACATAGTCGTAGTCAGGAATGTCGGAGGCGTTGTAAGAAATCCAATCCGGGTCAAGCTCGGGGGCACCAACGGAGATGCCCTGCGCCTTCAAGACCGCGAGGTACTCGCTCTCCTTGATGACACGGTCTACCGCGCAGTCAGCAACCGAATATCCAAGAGAACAGAGAAGATAGGGAACTTGCCAACGCCATCGACGGGGAAGATAAGTTCATCCGTCTTCAGCTGGTAACCAGGAGTCCACTCAGGCTTACTGTCAAAAGGAATGGCACCAACGAGAGTGGTAATAAGGAGAACTGAGAGGCTAAGAGGAGACATCGTGAGTGATGATGGAAAGATTGACCGGTACGTGAACGGATGAGGTGCTTGCTGGGCTGAGAGACAATGCAAGTGGTGACACGCTGAATTATATACCCCATCGCCATTGCAGCCCATTGTTACGAGCACGCCTCTGTATATAGAGTTGTTGGGGCACGATCAGCTACCAGGCTGATCATTGCTGAACCTTTTGTCGACTTCCAGTCGACGGGAGGTTGGCCGAATGGTCTTACGCGCCGACTGAAACCCAACACGGTCGGGTCCGTCGTAACACCCGTGTTCTCTTGTGTTCTCTCCAATTCCTCCAACTTACCTGACTGACAGACTCTCAGCTTTCAGCGCCGATCAGAGCATCGTTCGTGCCATTACCGACATCATGGTTCCTTGCGGCGAAGAAATGATCAGCCTCCTCATTCATTTCCTGGGCTGCACGTATCGCATAGCGGAGCCTGACTCTCCACATCTTGCGGGATAAGCTAGGTGGTATTCTCGTGTTCGGCAGCCTTGGCCCCGGCGGTTCTGTTCGCCTATCCTTGCAGCACACTGCAAAAGCTAAGCCGGGAGGGTCTGAGCCTTATAGCCCTACTTCAATAATGATGTCCATCTCGCCTAGAGCATCTACAATAGGGAACACGATGAGAATACGGTGTGGGGGCCTCACAAAAGTACAAGTACAGGGACTAGTCTCGGTGGTATTCACGGCGGGCGGACCTGCAGTGCCGTGATCCGGGGAAAAGGGGCAAATCGGGAAGATCGCCGCACAAGTCACGCGTGCCGACAAATAGCGTGACCGGATTGACAAAAGTGTCCTTGTAGATAAACCCTTCTGTATGAGCCATACTCAACAGATGGAATCTTTTCCTTCGCCGGCGGCTCAAAGAAAAGCCAAAACCTGATTATTAGTGCCCGGCCTGCTTGCGGACGCTAGTGTACTCGATGGCCGCACGTTATGCATCGCCACTATGTTTACGCCGCCGTTTCGCCCGCCCCACAGAATCATGCTCATCTCCCCATTGTACGAATACGAGACGTCACGGGAAACATTTTTCCAACAACATCCTATGTAGTATAGACGCTGGACACGCTAAGGTCGAATCACCGGTCTGTAAGGCATCCCATTGTTCACAATAATGCGCACGAGCGAGTGACTTTAATTTAGTATCGCCATACCCTGTCAATATGGTAGCGATAAAGAAGGAAATGAACATCGCTCTCTTTTGCTGAGCCGCACGACGAGTGATAATGTCGGTCAGTAAGAGGAGACTGGACACAGAGTTGGGCAATCCCCCTTCATATTCCGTCCTATATTAACCTGCATACTTCCCCCTCTACCATCCATCAACTAGCTCTCGACATCAGCTACAGTATTGTAAGCTCTTCCTTCAGCAACTCCTACTATGCATTTCTCTGTCTTCGCTCTGCTCTTTATGGCCACCGGCCTGTAAGTCATATCTGCTCGAAGTGTCTCTGTCCGAATTACGGCGTCTGATCATGAACTGTGCTACTCAGGGCCTACGCCGACCTCCACAATGCAGCAGCCTGTGTTTCCAACAGGAGGTCATCACCTATTGGAGGCACCCCCTGGAGCGTCAGCTACAACTGGCGGATATCCTATGAGGTTCTCCCCGATGCCACCAAATGCGCATGCGACTTCTACAAAAACCGCAACACCGGTAACAAGCAGTGGGAACAATGCCCAGACTGTAATTTTGTGAGTGGCCTCCTTTTCCTATTGGTGGCGTTACGCTAACCTCTACTGCACAGGACGGTCTGGCCTGCAATTCTGCCGGCAAGCACATTGGTGGTGATGAGGTCAGGCCTTTTCTCCACGAGATGTCAAGCCTGCCTTTTATGCTCACATAGTTACAGATGACCTATTACTGTGAGAAGAAGTGCGGTGCCGCTGGTGCTGAGGCTGACTAGCCTGCTGAAATTGTCGTAAAAGCGTGTTATGTGGTCACTGTAACGGTAGGCTCCTTCCACTAAGCTTCGGAGTCGCTTAGCAGGTTGGTGGAAACCGAAGGGTTTACCTTGAAGAGACAAGAGGAGGATGGCGGTGCAAAGAGTGAAGTATCACGTGATAGCGCGGTGCGCAATGAGCTTGTTACCTCCAAATCAATAGGGTTTTGTAGCATATCAGGGTTCATGTAACACTAGTCTTCCTCAGATAGCCGAGACGCGGGTATAAAGGGTACCTCCCTTACCCCCCTTACGACAATATGCCCAAATTCAGTTCTTCATTGCAAGACACCCAATCCGCAACAGTTATGAGCCCGGCTGCGTGTTAGATGCTTTCCGTCATCTAGCACATCCTCCACAGGTCTTATTCTGTTCAATCCGCGTCGTTCTGCGGCATCCAGACGATATCTTTGATAACGAATTACCGTTGCTACTTTATCTGCTATCTTTATAGCACCCCTTTCAAGTCTCATAGCGGTGTTGCACACAATCACCCGTCATTATAAGCTCCAACAGGCCCGTCATCGTTCTGGACAGTGCCCAGCAATGGGATAACTGGTACTTCGGTATCAAATCCAGAGCAATAAGGTCCAAAGTCTTTGACTACGTCGATCCGTCGAAACCCGAGAAGCCCGCTCAACCACTAGAGCCGACCGAGCCTATACGCCCAATAGCCACTGAGGAAAACCCTATTACGGAAGCGGCTCGAGAGAACTACAAGCTAGGGCTAGAGGAATACAAGACCAAGATCAAGAAGTTTGAGAAGAAGGAGAAGGCTCTCAATGAGATCTCTACCGTCATAGAGGACTCAATGAGTGTCTCTGTTCTTCAGATCCTTCAGGGTCTTCAGGACTCTCATCCCTACACACAACTCCGAGCACTGAAGCAGCACCTTGCTCCGTCAGACCATGTGACGCTAGGACTGCTAGTGCAACAACTCGACAAGCTCCGGAAAGGACCAGGAAATCAGTCCATTGAGAAATGGCTGCTCCAATGGGAGGAGCTAACAAGGAAGGCAGAAGTCCATGACTTCCCTCATGTTAAGGGTAACTTTGGTGCCTATGCCTTTCTTAATGCTATCCACTCCCACAACTCTCAATTCGCCTCTCAGTTCCTTCTCGACATTCAGAAGGACCCGTCCAAGGTGCTGGAAATTACCTACTTGACGGAACAGTACCGTCAGTGGGCCCGTGGCGATCAACTCCGCCAGGGCAACAAGCCTAGAGGAGGCGCATCCATGGCGGCCTCCTTTAAGGGTGATGAACAACCGGTCCAACCCAAGAAGATTCCAACCTGCCTCTGTGGAGAGCAACACTTCTGGATTAACTGTCCCTACCTTAACCCCAAGAAGCGTCCTACTAGCTGGTCGCCTGACAAGGAGGTCCAAGCTAAGGTCCAGAAGAGGATGGGCTATCCTAACACCAAAGCAAGGGTGGAAGCTGCCCTCAGTAAGGACCAGAAAGCCAATTCTAAGGGGAACAAGGAGCAGAAGGGATCAGACCTACCTGAGGAGCAAAGCAATCTCACTGAAGAAAAAGGTGAAACATTTGCTGCAGCAGCGGAAATTACCACCACCTTTACCGCTAAACGCTCCGACCCAACCACACTTCAACTGTCATGGATCACTGATACTGGATCCTCTCATCACGTCTGCAACCGCTACATGAAGACCAGATTCATCAAAACTCGCGATGCTTCTCCAGATGACAGCATTACCAGTGGCAATTCAACTATCCCAATTGAGTCATTCGGCATTGTCACCGTTCAGGGCGAAGGGCGAAGAGGCCCGAAGCCAATTACCCTCCAGGACGTTGCCTACGTCCCATCATTCATGGCCAACCTGGTGTCCATGGCCAAGGTCATGGATAAGGGAGTCCATATGGATACCAGTGCTATGCACCTTCATAGGGAGCATGAGACTGTGTACAAACTCCAGAGGTATCACAACCACTTCTACCTGGAACTTAACCAAACTCTCAACGTTTCAGAATTATCTGGAATTACTGCAGGAGTATCAATTCGAAACCTCCCTGCAACACAATGGCACGAGATCTTCGCTCATGCAGGCAGCAATGTAATCCAAGCATTGCCCTCAGCTACTACCGGAGCCAAGGTCCAGCAGGACACACAGCTCGCACACCACTGCGACGTCTGTGCCAGAACTAAGGCCCATCAGTTGGTTTCACGGTCAATGGACCATGAGGAAGCGCCTCAGGGTGCGTTCGTCAGAGTCTCATATGACATGATCCAAATGATTCCCTCCAGAAACCACCATCAGTGGATTACCCATGTTGAGTGCTTTGAGAGCAACTACACGCTTGTAGAGACTCACATGGATAAGACTGACTCCCCAGGCATTGTACTTGCCTTTCTAAACACTATTGAGCGTCGATTTAGAGCTAAGGTAGCTTTCTTCCGCTCTGACAACGAAAAAACCCTGTCTACCTCTTTCTTTGAGGAGCTGTACAACAAGGGCATTACATGGGAGACTTCCTCTCCCTATACCCCACAACAAAACGGCCATGCTGAGCGCACTGGCAAAACAATCATTGAGAAGGCACGAGCACTGAGGGTCAGTGCTAGACTACCAGAAGGTCTTTGGCCAGAGACTGTTAAGGCCGCTGTCTACCTCATGAACCGTACCCCAATGCAAGGAAAAGCATGGACAACGCCATTCGAGCTTGTTCATGGCAAGAAGCCATCAATCCTTCACCTCAGAGTGTACGGATGTAAGGCATACGTTCTGAAGAAGAATCAGCCTCATAGGGAGAAGCTCCAAGAGCGAGTCCTTATCGGCTACCTTGTTGGCTATGATTCCACCAACATCTACCGCATCTGGAACCCTCTCAGCACACGGGTTATTCGTGCTCGTGACGTTACCTTTGATGAAGAATCCAAGTACTCGATAGATATCGAGGAACCGTATGAAGAGATGTCCGATGCAGAGGAGGTGGAGGAACCACCTACTATGGTCTACCCTCGCATCAGACTATCCAATTCAGATACAGAGACTTCTGAATCAGACGTTAAGGAAGAGGCTACCATACAGTACACTCCTCCCTCTTCGCCAGGACGAGGAGCGCTGGAAGATCCTAGTACTCAACTACTCACTCCAACCGCGTCTGACAATTCATATGGTACGCCACATGAAAGACATCAAGACCTCCCAGAAGCATCACCCTTAGGGGGTGACTCCCAGAGTACAGAAAACCACTCTTCTAAACCATCATCACGTCAACTCGGGCGTCTTTTACCTACCCAGTATAAGAATAAGCCTCTCCTAACTGCTGAGAAGGGGAATCGAGCCCCACGAGCGGATGAGGTTGCTTCGAGCGTAAACCCTCACAATATCATTGAAGGACGACGCACTCGCAGGCGTCACCAGGCCCATGTCACCAAGGTGGAGTCTCAAGCCACCAACTTCAATGCCTACCTTGCTGCCTTTGCAGCATCAATCCAGCAGAAACCACCTGCTCCTCTCATCCACAGAGACCAGCTTCCACCTGAGCCTCGCAACTTCAAGGAGCTCCTCACCCATCAGTTCCGTGATCAGTTTATGGAGTCTCTGCACAAGGAGCTTGCAAAGCACAAAGCTCAGGGAGTGTGGAAGGAGGTAGATCTAGCAGCAGCCCAGAAGGCTGGTAAGCAGATTATACCTCTTACCTGGGTTTTCAAATATAAGTTTGATGAGCATGGCAACCTCATCAGCTTCAAGGCGCGCATCTGCGTGAGAGGTGATCTTCAAACCACGTACGAAGATACCTACGCCGCCACTCTGGCTTTCCGAATCTTCCGCGCTGTCATTGCCATTGTCTGCGCATTTGACCTTGAGATGCGCCAGTTCGACGTCGTTAGTGCCTTCCCCCATGTCCCATTGGACGAAGAAGTGTACTGCCGACCCCCAGAAGGCTACCAAGGAGCTGCCGGGATTCTTCTTCTTCTTCTAAGAGCCTTGTATGGCCTCAAACAATCACCAGCTCTATGGCAGCGGCATTTTGCCAACACACTAAAAGAGCTAGGACTCCAAGAGGTTCCTGATGCCCCCTGTCTCTACGTGAATGAGTTTCTCATTGTCTTCTTCTTCGTGGACGACGTTATCATGGCCTACAAGAAGGAGCATGAGGGGTATGCCAACGCCTTCCAAGAGGACCTTTTTAAGAGGTACGAGATGAGAGTCATAGGAGATGCACAATGGTTTCTAGCCCTCAATGACCATTCATACGCAAAAACACCTCTTCCAGCAGATGAGGACATCACATCCAACGAAGGGCATGCAATAGCCCAGGACATTCACACCTACAAAAGCATCATGGGATCAATCAACTACGCTGCAGTCAGCACTCGGGCAGATGTTGCTTTCTCAGTAACAAAGCTCTCTGAGTTCCTTATGAACCCTTCCGACCGTCATATCTACCTGGCAAAGAGAGTCCTTTCATATCTAGGTGGCACCAAGCAGCTCAGTCTGTGCTACACTGGATTCATGGAGGATCAGCAGAACATCTTCACCATCAGTAGTGATGCCTCCTTTGCCAATGATACAGAGACGCGCCGAAGCCACCAGGGCACCATGATGACTCTCTTTGGTGCGGCAGTGGATTGGAAGGCAGGCAAGCAGCCCACGGTTACAACATCCACCACTGAAGCGGAGCTCCTCGCCCTCTCTGAGGCAGCTAAGCAGTGCTTCTGGTGGAAGCGCTTCTTTCGCACAATTCAATTCGATCCTGGCCACCAGATCGACGTTCAATGTGATAACCAGCAGACTCTACTTCTCATGCAGCAGAATGCCACCAAATTAAGCACGAAACTTCGCTATGTGGACATCCATAACCACTGGCTACGTCAGGAAGCGCTTACAGGCAATATCCACTTCAGGTGGACACCTACAGCTGATATGATCGCTGATGGACTTACTAAGCCGCTTTCTAGGCAGAAGCATGCGTTGTTTACTAGGCAAATTGGTCTACAGACGCTCAATTAGCTTCTAACCCTTCTGACATCATTTCCTTTATTATCCCTTTGGGTGCCGTGTGCAAGAATCCTTATATGATGCCTACCCCTACGCATCACTATTTCATTATGCTGATGTCTCTCATTTGAAAATACTCCAGCATAGTACTTTTTTAGCCCCAGAAGGGCGTTATACACCACCATCTGTGTGGAAACAAGCGGAATTCAACACCGCGTTATCGATTTGTTACAAGCGATCCTTCATTATTTTTTGTATTGATGCTTTCCAACAACAAGGGCATTATCGTGGACTTCCTAATCAGGTATATCTGATTCTACACTCCACGAAGGGGGTGTGTAGCATATTAGGGTTCATGTAACACTAGTCTTCCTTAGATAGCCGAGACGCGGGTATAAAGGGTACCTCCCTTACCCCCCTTACGATAATATGCCCAAATTCAGTTCTTCATTGCAAGATACCTAATCCGTAATAGGTTTGAATCGGAACTTTGAGTTGACCACGAAGGGTCAAATGTCTAGCTAAAGAAGTGCGACTATATACTACTAAGAAGCTATAATAATCTACTTAGATAATCGTGGTGTAACGGTAGGCTCCTGTCAACCACATTGGCCCATAATCACGTGTCTCGTATTATCTCTTCTGATCACCACACCACCATCACTCCACCCCCGCTCTCATGCGCGGCAATTCTTTGTCCCTAGCACAGCCCCATTTGCTTACGCGTCCTCTTTGCCATTAGATATTTATATAGCACTTGACAGCAGTAATCTAAGAAGACAGCGGTGTCCTACTTTCTCGCGCCGTTCGACAGTTATGAGCCCGGAAGCGCATACCACGCGCCAATGAGCATTCTTTCAAGCAAAACATTCTACAACAAGACCTCTTCTACTAGATACTGCGATGAGCAAGCAGTTCAGTACTTACTTTTCCAAGTAACTATACGCAACAGCACGCGGTAGTTTACTCCAGCCTACTTTCAAGCCATAATCATGGCAGACCTACCCAAGAAGACCGTCATTCTGTCCAAAGCATCAGACTGGGACAAATGGCTTTACCTGGTGCAAAGCCGCGCCAAAACAACACGCATCTGGGACCTTATCGATCCATCAAAAGCAACCAAGCCCACACAACTTTCAGAACCGCAATTCCCGGAACTAGCTGAGCCAAGCGAAGGCCAAACTATTACTCCAGAAGCCTATGAGACCTACAAGGCTCAATCATCCCGATACCGAGACCTCTTTACCCGATTTGAACGCCAGGAGAAGGCCCTTTCGGACCTTACAACTTACATCCAATCCTCAATCTCAATCGATAATCTTTCCTTCATCATTTCGACGGAACCTCATCCCTGGAATATTCTTAGAGCACTCAAGAAACGCCTTGCACCCACAGACCAAGCAAGACTTATGGAGCTTGAACTTCAATACCGACAGCTCTGCAAGCCACCTAAACTTCAAGACATCGAGCAATGGCTTAAGCAATGGGAAACCTTTTACACAGAAGCCACCAAGCACAACCTATAGGAAGTAGAAGGACAGAAGCCCATTAGAGACTTCCTCTTCGCCCTCCAGCCAATAGAACCTGCCTTTGTTGCAGCCTGTCAAGCCCAACAGATGAATCCCCTCACGGAAATCACGGACCTGTTTACTTTGATTGAGCACTGCCGCAAGACACACCGAGAGAACCAAGCCAACAAACCACTAAGGACCGGTGCCTCTCACTCAGCCTTCCCTGCCAGCTTTCAAGGCAGACAGCTCCCAAACCCTCCACGCTGTGAATGCGGACAGACCCACTGGATATCCCAATGTCCTTACCTGAATCCTGACTCAAGACAGAAGGACTGGAAGCCTAATCCATCAATTCAAGGCCGAATCCAGAAGAAAATGCAGGACTCAGCATTCAAAGACAGAGTAAACTATTCACTTGCAAAAAACAAGAGAATCCAAGAGTTCAGAGCCGCAAGAGCAGAAAGTCAAGATTTACAGCAGGAACCAAGACATGTCACGCTATCTACGCATCATTGCTCGTTCTCAGCTAAGAGCAACAGCCTCCAGGATTCATAGATCTTAGATTCAGGCTCGGACATCCACGTGTGCAACCAAACCATGCTGCCACGGTTTAGAAAAACACGGGATGCTATCACCAACACAACAGTCAAGTCAGGCACTCAGACTTGCGAGATTGAAGCATGGGGAACCCTGGAGGTCTATGTGCAGACGAATACAGGCCAAACAAGTATTACTTTGACAGAAGTTGCCCTTGTTCCACAGTTTATGACCAACCTTGTGTCAGTGGATATTGCTATCAGGAAGAACTGCTTCTGGGACACCAAGAACATGCAGCTCTTATATGATAACAAGCATCTTTGCAAGGTCTTACGGCACCAAGGCCTATTTCTCTTGGAAAACAACCTCATCTCATCCAACTCCGAACACACGGCCAATCCTACCTCATTTCGCACCTCCACGGCAGAGAAATGGCATAAAACTCTAGCTCATGCCAACTTAGAAGTGATTGGACACCTACAAAGCAACGTAGAAGGAGCATCAGTCACCTCAGACCTCAGTGTTCCAAAAACGGCCCAATGTCAGACCTGTGCGCTCTCTAAAGCACACAAAATCATCTCAAGAAACCCAGACAAAGAAGAGGACTCTCAAAAACCCTTCTTTCGAATCTCATTTGACCTCATTGAGATGCAACGAGCATACAATCAAGACAAGTGGATCTCCCATTTTGCATGCACCAAAACGGACTTCACTTTCGTTTTTACACATCCGAACAAATCAGACATTCAATACCTCATTCAATTCGTGATCAACATGATCAAAAAACGCTATGGTCAAACTGTGGCATTCTTCAGAACAGATGGAGAACGTACAATTGGATGGGACGTCAAAGACTTTCTAGAGAGCAAAGGAATCACCTTGGAAACCTCCTCACCAAACACACCTGAACAGAATGGACATGCTGAACGCTCAGGGGGTGTACTACTTACCAAGGCAAGAGCTATGCGTATTGGTGCAGCTATTCCTGAGTCCCTTTGGCCAGAAACTATCAAGACAGCCGGCCATGTTCACAATAGGACTCCCATGAGGAAGCACAGCTGGAAAACACCATTTGAGAAGGTTACAGGCAAGAAACCAAATATCTCCCACCTTCGAGTATTTGGCTGCAGAGCATACGCATTGAGAAAAGGACTCCCACGCACGCAGAAGCTTGCAGAACGCGCGCACCTCGGTCACCTTGTTGGATACGACTCAACGAACATTTTCCGCATCTGGATACCCAGCCAAGAGAGAGTGATTCGCACGAGAGATGTTCTCTTCAATGAAGACGAATTCTACAATCCAGAGGACCCAGATCTCACACAACTGCTCCAAGAAGAACCCTCAGAATTCATTCAAACATTGGAAATTCCAGTACTGCCTGAACTGCCACAGGTAGAAGACCAAATGGAAGATGAAATTGTCGTACAAGTCCCTACCAATCATACTATACAATATGGCCCAGATCAGAGGACTGCCCCAGGCCAAGGGGTGAATCAGACAACGATCTGGATCATGCGCCACAGCAGGACTCAGAGCAGCAAGCAGATCAATCAACCAAAGAAAATCAACAATTTCCAACTCCAGGTCCTTCAGAGCAAGGAAGCAATCCATATAGCCAATCAACTGAAATCCAGTCACCGAATCAGGTAGTGGAAAACAACACGTCTCAACTTCCACGCCTTCTTCCCGCACAATATGACACCCCACCTGCGCCTGGCGCAACGCGAGGCAATAGGGCACCAAGAGGAAATCAGATATCAGGAGAACTCAGCCAGGAAAACGTCATTCAGGACCAACAGCACGAAGGAGGACCAAGACGCTCCACAAGAAGACAAGCGTATACCGCAATGCTTACAGAAATGCAAGAAGGAACTAGCACATCATTCCATCATGCATTTGCGGCAGCACTTAGCCTCTCAAGGCCTCAAACCAATGAGAGACCAAGGATTCACAGGGATCAACTCCCATCTGAGCCAAAGTCCTTCAAACAAATGCTCAAACACCCGGAATCCTTAGGATTTATTCAAGCATTGAAGTTTGAAATTCGCAGCCTCGTTGACTATAAAACCTGGAAACTAGTCAAGCGTCATGCTGCTACGCAAGCCAACAAACGAGTTGTCCCACTCACATGGGTGTTCAAATATAAATTCGACACTGAGGGATATCTCATCAAGCATAAGGCAAGACTCTGTGTTCGAGGAGACTTACAAGTCACTGAGCAAGATACCTATGCGGCTACGTTAGCTGCCCGAACCTTCCGATGCCTTACTGCGATCATGGCCGCTTTTGACCTTGAATCGAGACAATTGGATGCAGTAAACGCTTTTGTGAATAGTCTAATTGACGAGGACACTTACTGTGAGCTTCCAGAAGGACTGCAACTTCTCGAAGAATATCAGGGCCTTGAATCAGGCCTTGTTCTTCAACTTCTAAGAGCCCTATACGGACTTAAGCAATCCCCCGCCCTTTGGAGCAACAATCTTTCAGCAACACTTCAAGACCTTGGACTCTCACAGGTACCAGGAGTCAACTGTCTCTTCGCAAACGATTTCATGCTCTTATTCTTCTATGTAGATGACATTGCAGTCATCTATGCAAAGCAGAATGAGCCCAAAGTGGAGGAATTCCAACGCAGACTTCAGGACACTTATCAGCTACGCATCCTTGGTGAACTTGAATGGTTCCTCGCAATCAGAATCATCAGAAACAGGCCTCAAAGAAAAATTTGGCTTTGCCAGGATTCCTATATTGAGAAGATAGCAACGAAGTTCAATATTCAAGAAAAACCACCACCAACGCCTCTTCCCGTTGAGGACCTCCACGCCTCCCAGGAACAAGCATCAGCACAAGACATTCACGCCTACCAACAGAAGATTGGATCAATCAACTTCGCAGCAGTCGTCACACGCCCAGACATTGCACAAGCAGCCTCAAAGCTTGCAGAATACCTACAAAACCCCTCTCAAAGACACCAGCAACTTGCTATACGGGTCATTCAATACCTTATAGCAACCAAATACCTTGCAATCGAGTTCAATGCTCTACAGACGGAACCAAAGAACATCTTCCTAGCCTGCAGCGATGCCTCATTTGCAAATGACCTCGACACAAGAAGATCCGCTCAAGGCTACGTCTTTCAGCTCTTTGGTGGCCCCATTGATTGGAAAGCAAGCAAACAAAAGACTGTTACTACCTCAAGCACTGAAGCAGAGTTTCTCTCCCTTTCAACCACAGCCAAAGAATTGCTCTGGTGGGAAAGACTCTTTCAACATATTCGCTTCAACCCAGACCATCACTTGTTCATTCAATGTGATAATACGCAAACAATTCGCCTACTTGACGAGTCTACACCTAAGCTTACTACCAAGCTACGCCATGTGGATATTCATCAGCACTGGCTACGCCAGGAAATCCAAAATAAGCGCATCAGGCTTCAGTGGACTCCCTCAGCCGAGATGGTAGCAGATGGCCTTACAAAGCCGCTCCCACCTTAACGATTCAAACAATTTGTCAAACAACTAAACCTTTCAGACATCAAGGAGCTCATTCAGCCCTCAGGTATCACGGCAATGAACAACGCTCCTGTAAAGGACTAAAAATTCGAGCAAACACTTTCTAAATTGGACTTTCTTTCTACTCTTTGGCTATTTTCTTTTGTCAGAATAAGCACCAGACTGCTCATTCTGAAGGGGGTGTGTCAACCACATTGGCCCATAATCACGTGTCTCGTATTATCTCTTCTGATCACCACACCACCATCACTCCACCCCCGCTCTCATGCGCGGCAATTCTTTGTCCCTAGCACAGCCCCATTTGCTTACGCGTCCTCTTTGCCATTAGATATTTATATAGCACTTGACAGCAGTAATCTAAGAAGACAGCGGTGTCCTACTTTCTCGCGCCGTTCGACATTTACTGAGACTCTGGATGGGTATTCGCCTCGCCCTCATCGGACTACCCTTCGTCGGAAAGAGTTGTTGCGGCAGGTTCTACGTAACGGAGTAGAGATGATCCCTTGTACTAATTGCTTGGAGCACCGGACTGCTTGTATTGCTTTGGAGGATAATCCTTCTGAGTGCGGTGCTTGTTTACAGGGGCGTCGCTCGGGGTGTGATGTTGCGGAGTCCAGTGGCTCTGGATGTAAGTGGCTATCCCTATCTTTTCTCGATTCTGTTTGACCTTCCTTAGTGGAGAAGCTTGATCGTGCCTGTGAGCGGGTTGCTGCTGAGGCGGATGCTGCTTTAGCAAAGTTTCTGCGGTTACAGAAACAGCAGCGGTTCTTGAAGGAACGCCGTTCGCGTATGATTCGTGAGGGCTTCGAGAATCTTGCCGCACTGGAGGCTGCGGAGGACGCAGAGGCCGCGGTAGTCGGGGGTCCTGTTGACCCTGAAAATACCGAATCTTCGCGATCGACAAAGCGCTTGCGTGGCGAGGCCTTAGCTGACGCTTCCGTGGGTCCTGCTGGGTCCCCTGGGGCTGGCTCTGCTGTGCCATCCGCGAATTCCGAGTTGGTTGATCAGGCGCGGCAGTCTCCGTTCCCTGATTTCGATTTCGGATCCTTCGTGTTTGATGAGGCCGCGGTGTCGGCCGATCCGGGTTTTGGCGATGGAATCTTTCAATAAGGTCTTTGCATCCTTCGCAATTCTCCGGGGGTTCCCAGGTGTGGTCCCAGTCTCCTTCCCACTGTAGGAGGTATCTGAATTGACCGTCAATGTAGCCGCTGTCAAGGATTTTTTCTACGATCCATTCTTTGTTTTCGTCGGCCTCTGGGTTTTCTGATACCATTTCTTCAGTCTGCTGGACGGTGGTAGCGTTCTTTGGTGCCGGTTCGAGCAGTGCAATGTGGAAGACGGGTACTATCCGCATAGTTCTTGGTAGCTTGAGGCGGTAGTTGACTTTCCCGAGTTTCTCTTCGATTTCGAATGGTCCAATTTTCTTGAAGTCCAATTTGCTGTTTGGTCGCTTCGTTTTGATGTTTTTTCTGAGTAGGTAGACTTTATCCCCCCTCTTTAGCTTCGGTGCCTCCTGGTGCCGTCTGTTGTAGTAGCGGGACATCAAAAATCCATTGTATTCGATGTCGAGGCTGAGCTGTTTGTGAAGTGCCTTCAGCTGGTCTGTCTTGAGGATTCCTTTCTGGCTTAGTGATTTGCTTGGAAGCGATTCCCTATAAGCCGTTGGCTCATATCCGTAGTTGGCGTAGAACGGTGATTCTTGCGTAGTCGTTGCCTTTGAACTGTTGTACGCGAACTGGGCGAGAGGTAGCAGTTCAACCCAATTGTCTTGCGTGTAGTTGATGTAACAGCGTAGGTATTGCTCTAGCGTTTGGTTTGTTCGTTCTGTTTGTCCGTCCGTTTGAGGATGTGCCGTGGTGGATAGCTTATGCTTGGATCCGAGCTGGCGGGTAAGAGTCTGCCAGAATTGAGATGTGAATAACCGATCTCTGTCTGATACTAGCTCGTCCGGTAGCCCGTGGTTGCCGAGGATTATCCTAAGGAAGGTATAGGCTAGGTCTTCTGCGTTCGCCGTTTTAAGATACGGTAGGTAGTACGCGTACTTGGTAAGCCTGTCGACGATGACTAGGATCGAGTCGTAAAGGACGCCGGTTAAGGGTTCTTTCGACTGGGGTAGATCCGTAATAAAGTCTAATGTGATAGACTGCCAGGGCCTTTCCGGGGCTAAAAGTGGTTGGAGTAGTCCGTAGGGCGCGTGTCTTACCGCTTTACTTCGAATGCAAAGGTCGCACTGCGTGACTATCCGTTGAACCGTTTTTCTCAGTCCTGGGAAGTAGTAGTTCCTGGTAATTCGTTCAATCGTCTTGTCCATTCCTTGGTAACCGTGTGCTGGTGCTTCGTGGATGTCTTTAACGAGTTCTTCTCGTAGCTTGACCGGGACGTAGACTAATCCTAAATACAGGATGGTGCCGTCTTCGTCTCTAGTTAGACGAGGGTCGTTTTCCACGTTTCCGAGTTCCTGGGCCATTGCGTCATGTTCGTAGGCCTCTCGGATTTTCTTTATCCAGGCGTTGCCCTCTAGGCGATACGCCGGCGCTAGTAGCCTGACCGGGGTAAGTGGGACTTCGCTTTCCGGATTCCTCTTAAGCCAGGATTGGGTAATCCTAAATATAGGTGCGCACGTTCTAGCTAGTATAAGGCTTCCGTCTTCCTACCGGTTTAAAACCGCAGGCTATAGTCCTAGCTTCCCTTCGATATAGTCGGCTCTTCTGCTTAGCGCATCTGCGCGAGCATTCTCTAATCCCTTTCTATAGGTGATCTTTATGTTATAGGATACTAGTTCTTCCGCCCACCTGACTTGTCTTCGAGTTAATTCCTTTGTAGTAGTAAAGTGCGTAAGGTTCTTATGATCGCAGTGAACCATTACTTGGTACTTAGCTCCTTCGAGGTAGTGTCTCCATTCTTTAAAAGCCGTGATAATGGCTAACAGTTCTTTATTATAGACGTCGTAATTAAGCTCTAGGGGCGTCATCTTCCTTAAGTAGTACGCGATTGGATGAAGTTTGCCTTGCTCGTCCGGTTGGCTGATACAAGCGCCAATTACGTAGTCTAATACGTCCGTTTCGACCGTAATAGGGAGTTCCGGGTTAAAGATGCCCAGAATAGGTGCCTCGCAGAACATTCGCTTAAGGGAGTCGAATGCGTCTTACTAGTCTTTTCCCTATTGGAATCCGTGCTCTTTTCGAGTAAGTCTAGTTAGGGGTTCTAATACTTTTGCGTAATTCATAATAAATTTACGGTAAAAGTTGGCGAACCCGAGGAAGGATTATACTTCCTTAAGAGTTCGTAGTGCCGGCCAGTCCCTTATTGCGTCCAGTTTCTTCTCGTCCATGCTGATGTGCCCAGGCGTAATAATAAAACCCAAGAATTCCGTTCGCTAGGTATACCATTCGCATTTATCTAGTGCTATTCGGAGATCTTTGTCCTGTAGTGCTTTAAGGACTTTCCTTATATGCTCGGTATGTTCTTCGAGCGTATCTAAGTAGATCAAAATGTCGTCCAGGTAAGCCATACAAAACACATCTAAATACGGACGTAGGGTATCGTTAACTAAGTTCTAGAACGTACTAGGGGCGTTTATAAGCCCAAATAGTATAACCGTATACTCGTAGTAACCGAATCTTGTTCGGAACGCTATCTTCTATTCCTCTCCTTCTTTTATGCGAACCAGGTATGTCAGGCCCCTCAGGCAGCACCACCATGGACTGTAGGGTAACTAACCAGCAGCAGCTAGCAACCAGGAGGGAGACCCGGTCACGTGCCAGGGCACGTGCACAGCGCTAGGTACATGGCACGGGCCCAGCGCTAAGCGACTGGGTATATTTACCCTTCGCCCTCTCCTTCTAGACTCTCTTTCCTTTTCTCCTTGTACATAGATTTTCAGTTGAGAGCAATACCACCCTTTCGGCTTTACTGCCTCACACAATCTATGTACCTCCAACACAACAACCTGACCAGACACACGACATTAACATTGCGTAGCAGAACAGTTCACACACAAGGAACGACTTCTGCCCTCACCTGAACAAGAACCCGACCCAGAGCATAGACCGAGTGAAGACTTTTACACACACAGACCGACATCATCGGACACAAAATCCACCAGCCATCAGAAATTCCAACCAAGAAGACCTCACCATGCCAAACCACAGCCGCGCCAGCAGTGTTGCCTCTCATCACAATAGGGCTTCATGCGAAGACCATGCTAATGAGGAATCCCCACTCCCCGACACCGTCCGCCCCCACAATAGCAACAGGAACCAGCCCCGCGAGACGCGTTCGATCTCTCAGAGTGCCCCAAACCCTGAGGAGATAGCGCAGTCCTGTGCGCACTCCCTCGACCTTACCAATAGCCCGAGCTTTCCCAACGACATCGCGCTTGAGAGCCACCGCTGGCCCAACTACGACGCTTTCCACAACTGGTACACCTTGGCCCCGGCCAATCAACGCGCCAAGTTCTACTACACCCTCCAGCTCCTTACGACCAGCAACGAACACAAGCACATAGACCACGCAACTTTGCAGGATGAACACAGGAGTCTCCAAGAGAGGTACAATAAGCTCCGTGTTGGCTATAAAAAGGCGACAGACCGCGGCAATAATTTGCTCCAGACGCTCCGCCAGGAAAATGACGAACTGACACGCCTCAACGTGAACCTCACTGACAACATACAGCGGGACGCAGGAGGCCCCCACAACTTCAACCGCCGCCAGAGCGAGGACACCATAGACACGCAACAGACTCAGCCTTACTCCGGCTCCCGCAAGATGCTTACCAGTGACGTCGACAAGCTTAGCTCCACCAATATCCAAGCTTTTATCACCTTCAAAGAAAACATGGGCTTCAAGCTTGAAGTTGAACAAGACTTCTTCCGCGGCAATAACAAGCTTATGGTTCGCCATATCTACTCCCGTCTGGCTGAGTCAGTAGCCCCTACCATGCGCCCCTTCCTAACAAGCAACCTGAGTCCTGAAGCCTTCATGGAGAAGCTGGGAAAGATCTGCGGCATGGGCATTGCAAAAAGAAAGCTAGGTGTGAGCTCGTTGCCGCCAAGCAGACCGAGAAAGAGTCCATCGATGCCTACCACGCAAGGCTCTGCACCCTATGGGACCTCACAGACACCTCTGAGGAGGACAAGATCGACAAGTTGCAGGGCAGCGTCGTGCCCGGGCTGGCCTACTCGGTTGCCCTCCAGAGCTTCGACACTGTTGAGCAACTCCTAGACATGCTCCGCAAGGGAGAATACCGGCGCGAAGAGATTAAATCCCTCAACCCAAGACCTGAGAAGCGCACAAACAGGGACAGGGAGCGTGGCCAGGGCTCTGGCTCCTCGAACGAACGCATCCGGTTCAACCGCAACGCCCCCACCAGTACTGATAACAAGGAAGAGCCGCAGCGTTACTCCCCAACTGCATCCAAGCCTGAAGGATGGACCGGCCCATGGTACAACCCCGAACTGAACCCCAAGAGGATGACACCTGAGGAGCAGACCAAGATGGCAAAGGAACGCCGTTGCTTTCGTTGCCGTGGCTCCGGCCACCGCAGCACCGACTCAGTCTGCCCCAACAACAACCGTGCCAAGTTTGCCCACATCACCAGCATTGAGGAGCTTGCCACCGACGGCGAGTCGGAAAACTCCACGTCCCAGGAGTAAGTCGCCCCCTGGGACCTCAACAGGACAAAGAGCTGGGTGAGCAATCAGCAGGCCCACGTCAGAAGAGGATCACTGTATCCAATGTAGCAGTAGACAGACAAGCAAACAAGATTGAGGGAACCCACCTCATTCTACGGGCTACAGTAGCAGGAATGAACATACAATCTCTTCTCGACAACGGAAGCCAAGCTGAACTCATTGATGGCTCTTTCGTCCGCGCAACAAAAACACCAAGAATACCCCTCACAAAACGGATCCGTATGACTCTGGGAGACGGCAGCTTCTCCCAGTACATCACCCACGCCGCTCTGGTAGATGTTATTGTCGGCACACACAAAGAACAACTCCTTTGCTACATCGCCAAGCTAGGAGACTACCCACTGATCCTAGGCGATGGTTGGCTCCGTACCCATAACCCCATCATCGACTGGGAAAAACGTTCGGTCCGCTTCTGCAGCGCCAAATGCTTTAAGTTGGGCTGCCTCCACGGCCTTCCCCACACAGAGTATGCAGTGGGACACAAATACGAACCCCCGAAGGAGCAAGGCCCCAACATCAAATTCTGCTCTGCTTCGACCTTCCTGCGCCTGGCAAGGAAACCGGGCTACGAAGGGTACTTCTACAACGTCAGGGAGAACCCCACGAACCCCACGAACCTTAGCGCTACAACCATGGCTGAGAGAAAGGAAGACGATTTTCAGAAGTTCATGGGAGGAAAGAAACAGCATAGCCGGGAAGAACGCCTAGCCCGGCTACCAAAAGAACACCACTGGATTAAGGAACTCTGGGACAAGACAATTGCCGATGAACTTCCGCCCCACAGGAAGGAGGATCATGCAATCAACCTTAGACCGGGCTGCGTGCCCCCCTATGAGAAAAGCTACCGCCCCATGTCACAACAAGAGAATGAGGCTGTCAAGAAATACATCGATGAGCATCTTGGAAAAGGGTTCATCCGACCTAGTTCATCCAGCTGCACCGCACCTCTCTTGGTTGTTAGGAAACCCGGAGGAGGCCTAAGAATCTGCGTCGACTACCGGGCTCTTAATGCAGTCACCGAAAAAAACCGCTACCCTATCCCTCACATCAACGAGACGCTTACTCAGCTGAGCAAAGCCAGAGTGTTCACCAAGCTAGATGTAGTCCACGCCTTCAACCGGATCCGCATCAAGGAAGGACACGAATATCTCACCTCATTTAACACACGCTTTGGACAGTACGAGTACCTAGTCATGCCCTTTGGACTCTGTAACGCTCCGGGAACATTCCAGAGCTACATCAACAACTCCGTCCTTGAATACCTTGACAAGTTCTGCACAGCCTACCTGGACGATGTCCTAATCTACAGCGAGAATGTAGAGGAGCACGCTGACAATGTGAACAAAGTTCTAAAGCGCCTGAAAGAACGAGGACTCCAGCTTGACCTAGACAAGTGTGAATTCAACGTGAACACCGTGAAATACCTGGGACTCATCATCAGCACCAACGGTATCACCATGGACCCCGAGAAGGTCACGGCAATAGTAAACTGGAACACCCCTTCCTCGGTCAAGGATGTCCAAGCCTTCCTAGGATTCGCAAACTTCTACCGGCGCTTCATCAAGAACTTCTCTTACCTCGCTAGGCCTCTCACAGAAATGACCAGAGGAGATCACTTCACGACAAAGAACGGGAAAAAGAAGACACGGTACCGCGACTTCCAATGGGACGAAATGAAGCAAACCGCGTTTGATAAGCTGAAAGAAGCCTTTACCACAGCCCCGGTCCTTGCTCACCTTGACCTAGAGAAGGAGATCTGGGTGGAAACAGATGCTTCAGACTTTGTCAGCGCAGGAGTACTCTCGCAGATGCACGAAGGAATCCTCAAACCGGTAGCGTACTTCTCTAAGAAGATGTCAGCCGCGGAGTGTAATTACATGATCTACGACAAGGAATTACTTGCCATCATCCGCTCCTTCGAGACCTGGAAGCCTGAACTAATGAGTACACCGGCTGAAAAACCAATCAAGGTGCTTACGGACCACAGAAACCTTGAATACTTCATGACAACCAAGCAGCTCACCAGCCGTCAAGCCCGCTGGGCAGAGTTTCTCTCCGCGTTCAACTTTGTCATCTCATACAGGCCCGGAAAGCAAGGAGAGAAACCCGACTCTCTCACACGTCGCACCCAAGACCTTCCAAAGGGAATAGACGACCCGCGGAAGCAGCACCGATTCCAGCAACTCCTCCAGGACTCAAACCTTGAACAAGATATAAAGGTTGCCGTCAACACTCTCCTATTTGCAGCAGACGACCTTGAGGAAGAGGAGCCACGCCAGGAACAAGCACCGAGCCCAGACAAAACCCCAGACCTAGAGGAACTGATTAGACAAGCATACGAGGCAGACGAGGCTATCCAGGACCTCCGGAAGAGCATCGAAGCAGGGAACCGCCGCGTGCCAAGCCACTTGATTGGAAAGGGATACAAGAAAAACATCCAAGACTTCTCAGTGAAAGAGAGTTGGGTGTGGTTAAAAGATACCCTTATTATCCCAGACTACCAGCCACTACGCCTACGCCTGCTACGAGACCATCACGAGAGTCCGCTTGCTGGACATCCCGGGACAAAAGCAATGTACCGAAACCTTGCTGAAAGATATTGGTGGTCAGGACAAAGAGAAGACGTTACGAGATTCGCAAAGAACTGCTACTACTGTAGAAGGCACAAGCCCTACACAGACTAGAAGCAAGGACTGCTAAAACCCCTACCGATACCGCAGCAGAAGTGGCTCCACGTGTCAATCGACTTTGCAGAAAAACTGCCCCCTTGTATTCGTAACAACAGAGAGTTCAACCACTGCCTGACCATTACGGACCGCCTTACAAAAGGAAGGAGCTACGAGCCCCTTTCAACCCTTAGCACTGAAGAAGTAGTTGAGGCCCTAAACCGCCGACTCTTCTGCGTGAGAGGATTTCCACTTGACATCGTCTCAGACAGAGGCAGCGCAATGAACTCACGCCTCTACCAACGAATCCTCGAACGCTACAAAGTGAAGGTAAAGATATCGACCTCTTACCATCCCGAGACCGACGGACAGAGCGAGAGCTCAGTGAAAGGCATGAAAAGATACCTCCGCCTCTACATTAACCATGCCCAAGACAACTGGGCAGACTTCCTACCACAAGCCGAATTCCAAGCCAACACACATATTAGTGCATCGACAGGAGTATCACCCTTCTTCGCAGACAACGGATTCCACCCAAGAACAGGAATTGAACCGCCTGGAACCTATAACGGCCCGGGAGCAGCCGAAGTAACAAGAGCAGACCGACTTGTTACAAGAACTAATACAATAAGGGAGTTCCTTCAAGAACAGCTAGTCTGGATCCAGGAGGAGCAAGCCCGACATGCAGACAAGTTCCGTCAACCACACCCGGCATTCCGAGTAGGTGACAAGGTCTTTGTTGATGCAAGGAACTTTGAACTTGGGCGGAATAGTAAATCACTATCACCAAAGAACCTGGGACCATGGGAAATCACACGATGCATCGACGGCAAAGCGTACGAGGTAGCCATACCTCCACACATGCAAGAACAAGGAATCTTCAACGTCTTCCACCCATGGAAGTTGCACCTTGCGCCAGACAACCCGTACCCCGGACAGGTGCAAGAACCAGGCCCTGTACACCTTATCTTTGACAATGAGGATGAAACCATACACGAGGAATGGGAAGTCCTCGAAGTTGTCGACTGCCGAAACTCCAGACACGGGGTCCAATACAAAGTCACTTTCACAGGAAACTGGGATGAATGGAATGCTAACCCACCATGGCAACACTAGACAAACTACAAAAACGCGCCTAACAAGATCCGGGAATATCACGCATACCACAAGAACGCGCCTGAGATGCCTGATTTCTTTTCAGAGCTCAGAGGACCTCGCTTGGAAGAGGGGGGGGTAGTGTCAGGCCCCTCAGTGTTATGGTTTGTACCCATAATGGTGCCTTGGAGGATCCGCGGCGGTCACGTGTAGCGCTAGTCTTCGCTTATATAGAGTCGCTGGGGACGCGTGTCCTTCCATCCCGAGCTTGACCTTCGTGTAGACGGAATTCAACTCTTCAGCCCTTACTCTGGGGTTGAACCATTACATTAGGTCAAGCTCTCTTATTACTGGACAGAGAATGGTTTTCCGCAGCTTCCGGAGCGGGAGTAGGAGGCTGGTTACTACCTACCTAGCTACGATCGCCCGTTCGCAGTAGGACATTACTGGAACAGAATAAGAAACGACAACGGATCGAACGATATCGTAACAGCAATACGATAACGGCAAAGCGATTGGATAAGAGATCGAACGACGATACGAAACGGTAACCGACGTAACGACGACCAACCGATCAATGGGCGCAACACAACGGGCGCAACGAGCGTAAAGGGGCGCAACGAGACCAACGGGCGCATGAAACGCAACGGGCGCAACGCAACGGGCGCAACGCAACGGGCTACTTAGAGTAGCATGCTAATCGATGGCAATTCGAACGGTTCTTCTCGAAAATTTTTTTTCCTTACTGGATTACAATGGGGACCTCTTTATAATCTTTTACCTTCCTCCCACCTCGGAGGGGAGAGGGGGGAGAGGGGGGGTCCACCGGGCGTCGGGGACGACGCCCATTGCGAAGGGGTATAGGGCCAGGAGGCCCAGCTGGACAAATGGGGCTTGGCTTTGGGT
Organism: Neofusicoccum laricinum; assembly: GCA_029906385.1. Lineage (NCBI taxonomy): Eukaryota > Fungi > Ascomycota > Dothideomycetes > Botryosphaeriales > Botryosphaeriaceae > Neofusicoccum > Neofusicoccum laricinum. The sequence continues at coordinate 2,015,510 of CP123726.1, forward strand.
TGGCCATTTGAGCAGCAAGACAACGGAGCTGCCTGCCAGCAGCGAGACAAGAGAGCTGCCCTGCCAGCAGCGAGACAACGGAGCTGCCTGCTAGCAGCGAGACAACGGAGCTGCCTGCCAGCAGCAAGACAACGGAGCTGCCTGCCAGCAGCGAGACAAGAGAGCTGCCCTGCCAGCAGCGAGACAACGGAGCTGCCTGCCAGCAGCGAGACAAGAGAGCTGCCTGCCAGCAGCAAGGCAAGAGCATTGGCAACGGACAAAGATCGAGCAGCGAAGCGAGCAACAGCGCGAGCAACAGCGCGAGCAACAGCGCGAGCAACAGCGCGAGCAGCGAAGCCAGCAACAGCGCAAGCAGCGGAGCTAGCAGCCGAGGTTAACTCTCTGGGTGTGCAGGTCATTGGACAGCCGAAGAAGGAAAGTCCTGGCACCCATGGCTGGGGAGTCGACCGAAGCAAGCAGCGAAGCAAGCAGCGAGGCAAGCGGCGAGGCAAGCAGCGAAGCTACTTACAAGAATGCTCAAGAAAGTGGCCAATTTTTTGCCGGGGGAGGGACTGGAAGGATGGATGGATGGAAGGATGGATAGATGTACTTATCATCCCGCCTTACACCTGGAGACCGGAGGGAGGGGGGTGATGTTATGGTTTGTACCCATAATGGTGCCTTGGAGGATCCGCGGCGGTCACGTGTAGCGCTAGTCTTCGCTTATATAGAGTCGCTGGGGACGCGTGTCCTTCCATCCCGAGCTTGACCTTCGTGTAGACGGAATTCAACTCTTTAGCGCTTACTCTAGGGTTGAACCATTACACTCAGGCAGCACCACTATAGACTGTAGGGTAACTAACCAGCAGCAGCTAGCAACCAGGAGGGAGACCCGGTCACGTGCCAGGGCACGTGCACAGCGCTAGGTACATGGCACGGGCCCAGCGCTAAGCGACTGGGTATATTTACCCTTCGCCCTCTCCTTCTAGACTCTCTTTCCTTTTCTCCTTATACATAGATTTTTAGTTAAGAGTAATACCACCCTTTCGGCTTTACTACCTTACAAGGTAATAGCCTTCTCGAAGGTCTAACTTAGTAAAGTACTTAGCGGTCCGGAGCTTATCCTAAAGTTCGTCGATACGAGGTAATAGGTATCGGTTTTTTATCGTTACGTCGTTTAGCTATCTATAATCGACGTAGAGGCGGAGCTTGCCGTTTTTCTTTAGGACGAACAGAATAGGATAGCCAGCCGGTAATAACGAAGGCCGTATATATCCGCGTTCTAAGTTCTTATCGATATACTCCCTTAAAGCCTCGCTTTCCTTCTAAGAGAGGGAATAGATTGGCTTAAACGTAGGTGTAACGGTAGGTGTAAGGCAGCAAAGCCGAAAGGGTGGTATTACTCTCAACTGAAAATCTATGTACAAGGAGAAAAGGAAAGAGAGTCTAGAAGGAGAGGGCGAAGGGTAAATATACCCAGTCGCTTGGCGCTGGGCCCGTGCCATGTACCTAGCGCTATGCACGTGCCCTGGCACGTGACCGGGTCTCCCTCCTGGTTGCTAGCTGCTGCTGGTTAGTTACCCTACAGTCCATGGTAGTGCTGCCTGAGGGGCCTGACACTACCCCCCCCTCTTCCAAGCGAGGTCCTCTGAGCTCTGAAAAGAAATCAGGCATCTCAGGCGCGTTCTTGTGGTATGCGTGATATTCCCGGATCTTGTTAGGCGCGTTTTTGTAGTTTGTCCAGTGTTGCCATGGTGGGTTAGCATTCCATTCATCCCAGTTTCCTGTGAAAGTGACTTTGTATTGGACCCCGTGTCTGGAGTTTCGGCAGTCGACAACTTCGAGGACTTCCCATTCCTCGTGTATGGTTTCATCCTCATTGTCAAAGATAAGGTGTACAGGGCCTGGTTCTTGCACCTGTCCGGGGTACGGGTTGTCTGGCGCAAGGTGCAACTTCCATGGGTGGAAGACGTTGAAGATTCCTTGTTCTTGCATGTGTGGAGGTATGGCTACCTCGTACGCTTTGCCGTCGATGCATCGTGTGATTTCCTATGGTCCCAGGTTCTTTGGTGATAGTGATTTACTATTCCGCCCAAGTTCAAAGTTCCTTGCATCAACAAAGACCTTGTCACCTACTCGGAATGCCGGGTGTGGTTGACGGAACTTGTCTGCATGTCGGGCTTGCTCCTCCTGGATCCAGACTAGCTGTTCTTGAAGGAACTCCCTCATTGTATTAGTTCTTGCAACAAGTCGGTCTGCTCTTGTTACTTCGGCTGCTCCCGGGCCGTTATAGGTTCCAGGCGGTTCAATTCCTGTTCTTGGGTGGAATCCGTTGTCTGCGAAGAAGGGTGATACTCCTGTCGATGCACTAATATGTGTGTTGGCTTGGAATTCGGCTTGTGGTAGGAAGTCTGCCCAGTTGTCTTGGGCATGGTTAATGTAGAGGCGGAGGTATCTTTTCATGCCTTTCACTGAGCTCTCGCTCTGTCCGTCGGTCTCGGGATGGTAAGAGGTCGATATCTTTACCTTCACTTTGTAGCGTTCGAGGATTCGTTGGTAGAGGCGTGAGTTCATTGCGCTGCCTCTGTCTGAGACGATGTCAAGTGGAAATCCTCTCACGCAGAAGAGTCGGCGGTTTAGGGCCTCAACTACTTCTTCAGTGCTAAGGGTTGAAAGGGGCTCGTAGCTCCTTCCTTTTGTAAGGCGGTCCGTAATGGTTAGGCAGTGGTTGAACTCTCTGTTGTTGCGAATACAAGGGGGCAGTTTTTCTGCAAAGTCGATTGACACGTGGAGCCACTTCTGCTGCGGTATCGGTAGGGGTTTTAGCAGTCCTTGCTTCTGGTCTGTGTAGGGCTTGTGCCTTCTACAGTAGTAGTAGTTCTTTGCGAATCTCGTAACGTCTTCTCTTTGTCCTGACCACCAATATCTTTCAGCAAGGTTTCGGTACATTGCTTTTGTCCCGGGATGTCCAGCAAGCGGACTCTCGTGATGGTCTCGTAGCAGGCGTAGGCGTAGTGGCTGGTAGTCTAGGATGACAAGGGTATCTTTTAACCACACCCAACTCTCTTTCACTGAGAAGTCTTGGATGTTTTTCTTGTATCCCTTTCCAATCAAGTGGCTTGGCACGCGGCGGTTCCCTGCTTCGATGCTCTTCCGGAGGTCCTAGATAGCCTCGTCTGCCTCGTATGCTTGTCTAATCAGTTCCTCTAGGTCTAGGGTTTTGTCTGGGCTCGGTGCTTGTTCCTGGCGTGGCTCCTCTTCCTCAAGGTCGTCTGCTGCAAATAGGAGAGTGTTGACGGCAACCTTCATGTCTTGTTCAAGGTCGTCTACTGCAAATAGGAGAGTGTTGACGGCAACCTTTATGTCTTGTTCAAGGTTTGAGTCCTGGAGGAGTTGCTGGAATCGGTGCTGCTTCCGCGGGTCGTCTATTCCCTTTGGAAGGTCTTGGGTGCGACGTGTGAGAGAGTCGGGTTTCTCTCCTTGCTTTCCGGGCCTGTATGAGATGACAAAGTTGAACGCGGAGAGAAACTCTGCCCAGCGGGCTTGACGGCTGGTGAGCTGCTTGGTTGTCATGAAGTATTCAAGGTTTTTGTGGTCCGTAAGCACCTTGATTGGTTTTTCAGCCGGTGTACTCATTAGTTCAGGCTTCCAGGTCTCGAAGGAGCGGATGATGGCAAGTAATTCCTTGTCGTAGATCATGTAATTACACTCCGCGGCTGACATCTTCTTAGAGAAGTACGCTACCGGTTTGAGGATTCCTTCGTGCATCTGCGAGAGTACTCCTGCGCTGACAAAGTCTGAAGCATCTGTTTCCACCCAGATCTCCTTCTCTAGGTCAAGGTGAGCAAGGACCGGGGCTGTGGTAAAGGCTTCTTTCAGCTTATCAAACGCGGTTTACTTCATTTCGTCCCATTGGAAGTCGCGGTACCGTGTCTTCTTTTTCCCGTTCTTTGTCGTGAAGTGATCTCCTCTGGTCATTTCTGTGAGAGGCCTAGCGAGGTAAGAGAAGTTCTTGATAAAGCGCCGGTAGAAGTTTGCGAATCCTAGGAAGGCTTGGACATCCTTGACCGAGGAAGGGGTGTTCCAGTTTACTATTGCCGTGACCTTCTCGGGGTCCATGGTGATACCGTTGGTGCTGATGATGAGTCCCAGGTATTTCACGGTGTTCACGTTGAATTCACACTTGTCTAGGTCAAGCTGGAGTCCTCGTTCTTTCAGGCGCTTTAGAACTTTGTTCATATTGTCAGCGTGCTCCTCTACATTCTCGCTGTAGATTAGGACATCGTCCAGGTAGGCTGTGCAGAACTTGTCAAGGTATTCAAGGACGGAGTTGTTGATGTAGCTCTGGAATGTTCCCGGAGCGTTACAGAGTCCAAAGGGCATGACTAGGTACTCGTACTGTCCAAAGCGTGTGTTAAATGAGGTGAGATATTCGTGTCCTTCCTTGATGCGGATCCGGTTGAAGGCGTGGACTACATCTAGCTTGGTGAACACTCTGGCTTTGCTCAGCTGAGTAAGCGTCTCGTTGATGTAAGGGATAGGGTAGCGGTTTTTTTCGGTGACTGCATTAAGAGCCCGGTAGTCGACGCAGATTCTTAGGCCTCCTCCGGGTTTCCTAACAACCAAGAGAGGTGCGGTGCAGCTGGATGAACTAGGTCGGATGAACCCTTTTCCAAGATGCTCATCGATGTATTTCTTGACAGCCTCATTCTCTTGTTGTGACATGGGGCGGTAGCTTTTCTCATAGGGGGCACGCAGCCCGGTCTAAGGTTGATTGCATGATCCTCCTTCCTGTGGGGCGGGAGTTCATCGGCAATTGTCTTGTCCCAGAGTTCCTCAATCCAGTGGTGTTCTTTTGGTAGCCGGGCTAGGCGTTCTTCCCGGCTATGCTGTTTCTTTCCTCCCATGAACTTCTGAAAATCGTCTTCCTTTCTCTCAGCCATGGTTGTAGCGCTAAGGTTCGTGGGGTTCGTGGGGTTCTCCCTGACGTTGTAGAAGTACCCTTCGTAGCCCGGTTTCCTTGCCAGGCGCAGGAAGGTCGAAGCAGAGCAGAATTTGATGTTGGGGCCTTGCTCCTTCGGGGGTTCGTATTTGTGTCCCACTGCATACTCTGTGTGGGGAAGGCCGTGGAGGCAGCCCAACTTAAAGCATTTGGCGCTGCAGAAGCGGACCGAACGTTTTTCCCAGTCGATGATGGGGTTATGGGTACGGAGCCAACCATCGCCTAGGATCAGTGGGTAATCTCCTAGCTTGGCGATGTAGCAAAGGAGTTGTTCTTTGTGTGTGCCGACAATAACATCTACCAGAGCGGCGTGGGTGATGTACTGGGAGAAGCTGCCGTCTCCCAGAGTCATACGGATCCGTTTTGTGAGGGGTATTCTTGGTGTTTTTGTTGCGCGGACGAAAGAGCCATCAATGAGTTCAGCTTGGCTTCCGTTGTCGAGAAGAGATTGTATGTTCATTCCTGCTACTGTAGCCCGTAGAATGAGGTGGGTTCCCTCAATCTTGTTTGCTTGTCTGTCTACTGCTACATTGGATACAGTGATCCTCTTCTGACGTGGGCCTGCTAATTGCTCACCCAGCTCTTTGTCCTATTGAGGTCCCAGGGGGCGACTTACTCCTGGGACGTGGAGTTTTCCGACTCGCCGTCGGTGGCAAGCTCCTCAATGCTGGTGATGTGGGCAAACTTGGCACGGTTGTTGTTGGGGCAGACTGAGTCGGTGCTGCGGTGGCCGGAGCCACGGCAACGAAAGCAACGGCGTTCCTTTGCCATCTTGGTCTGCTCCTCAGGTGTCATCCTCTTGGGGTTCAGTTCGGGGTTGTACCATGGGCCGGTCCATCCTTCAGGCTTGGATGCAGTTGGGGAGTAACGCTGCGGCTCTTCCTTGTTATCAGTACTGGTGGGGGCGTTGCGGTTGAACCGGATGCGTTCGTTCGAGGAGCCAGAGCCCTGGCCACGCTCCCTGTCCCTGTTTGTGCGCTTCTCAGGTCTTGGGTTGAGGGATTTAATCTCTTCGCGCCGGTATTCTCCCTTGCGGAGCATGTCTAGGAGTTGCTTAACAGTGTCGAAGCTCTGGAGGGCAACCGAGTAGGCCAGCCCGGGCACGACGCTGCCCTGCAACTTGTCGATCTTGTCCTCCTCAGAGGTGTCTGTGAGGTCCCATAGGGTGCAGAGCCTTGCGTGGTAGGCATCGATGGACTCTTTCTCGGTCTGCTTGGCGGCAACGAGCTCACACCTAGCTTTCTTTTTTGCAATGCCCATGCCGCAGATCTTTCCCAGCTTCTCCATGAAGGCTTCAGGACTCAGGTTGCTTGTTAGGAAGGGGCGCATGGTAGGGGCTACTGACTCAGCCAGACGGGAGTAGATATGGCGAACCATAAGCTTGTTATTGCCGCGGAAGAAGTCTTGTTCAACTTCAAGCTTAAAGCCCATGTTTTCTTTGAAGGTGATAAAAGCTTGGATATTGGTGGAGCTAAGCTTGTCGACGTCACTGGTAAGCATCTTGCGGGAGCCGGAGTAAGGCTGAGTCTGTTGCGTGTCCATGGTGTCCTCGCTCTGGCGGCGGTTGAAGTTGTGGGGGCCTCCTGCGTCCCGCTGTATGTTGTCAGTGAGGTTCACGTTGAGGCGTGTCAGTTCGTCATTTTCCTGGCGGAGCGTCTGGAGCAAATTATTGCCGCGGTCTGTCGCCTTTTTATAGCCAACACGGAGCTTATTATACCTCTCTTGGAGACTCCTGTGTTCATCCTGCAAAGTTGCGTGGTCTATGTGCTTGTGTTCGTTGCTGGTCGTAAGGAGCTGGAGGGTGTAGTAGAACTTGGCGCGTTGATTGGCCGGGGCCAAGGTGTACCAGTTGTGGAAAGCGTCGTAGTTGGGCCAGCGGTGGCTCTCAAGCGCGATGTCGTTGGGAAAGCTCGGGCTATTGGTAAGGTCGAGGGAGTGCGCACAGGACTGCGCTATCTCCTCAGGGTTTGGGGCACTCTGAGAGATCGAACGCGTCTCGCGGGGCTGGTTCCTGTTGCTATTGTGGGGGCGGACGGTGTCGGGGAGTGGGGATTCCTCATTAGCATGGTCTTCGCATGAAGCCCTATTGTGATGAGAGGCAACACTGCTGGCGCGGCTGTGGTTTGGCATGGTGAGGTCTTCTTGGTTGGAATTTCTGATGGCTGGTGGATTTTGTGTCCGATGATGTCGGTCTGTGTGTGTGAAAGTCTTCACTCGGTCTGTGCTCTGGGTCAGGTTCTTGTTCAGGTGAGGGCAGAAGTCGTTCCTTATGTGTGAACTGTTCTGCTGCGCAATGTCAATGTCGTGTGTCTGGTCAGGTTGTTGTGTTGGAGGTACATAGATTGTGTGAGGCAGCAAAGCCGAAAGGGTGGTATTGCTCTCAACTGAAAATCTATGTACAAGGAGAAAAGGAAAGAGAGTCTAGAAGGAGAGGGCGAAGGGTAAATATACCCAGTCGCTTGGCGCTGGGCCCGTGCCATGTACCTAGCGCTGTGCACGTGCCCTGGCACGTGACCGGGTCTCCCTCCTGGTTGCTAGCTGCTGCTGGTTAGTTACCCTACAGTCCATGGTGGTGCTGCCTGAGGGGCCTGATAGTAGGCTCCTTCTACTAAGCTTCGGAGTCGCTTAGTAGGTTGGTAGAAACCGAAGGGTTTACCTTGAAGAGACAAGAGGAGGATGGCGGTACAAAGAGTGAAGTATCACGTGATAGCGCGGTGCGTAATGAGCTTGTTACCTCTAAATTAATAGGGTTTGAATTGGAACTTTGAGTTGACCACGAAGGGTCAAATGTCTAGCTAAGGGAGTGTGACTATATACTACTAGAAAAGCTATAACAATCTGGATTTGTTCGGGTTGGATCTGTAGGAGTGGGATCTGATGTTATAAATGTAGCTTATGTGGACTAATTACTTCTTGTTTACCGCCGATCGATTTGGAATCTAGATCTAGACTTGCCTGCTTATAAATCAGGAAGCTAGTATTTTAGTTCGTTCCTTATGTATATAAAGCTCGCCTCTCTGCCTTACAATTAGTTCTTTAGTCTAGCAATGAGTATTCCTCGCGTACAACTTAGTATGCCTTGAATTGGACCTTGCTCGCCTCCTTTGTTGTTCACTCGTCTCTCTCCACCCGCCTCTTGGCATTCGTCCCTAGTCTCTCGCCCCCCTCCTCTTATCCCCTGTGCTTCGGCATCTGCTTTACCTCTACTGCCTTTACCGGCTTCGTTACTTCGTCCCTCTCCGCCCTCCAAGGTCTGTTCATTACATTTTGCTAGACTCCTATCTAGTAGGCCTAAAGCTCTCGCCGAAGCCCTAGACTGTGATCTCCAGAATGGTCGATGGAACCACACCTCCTGACCCTTGGGATACGCTATTCCAAGTCCTCGATCAAGTCCCTGCCCCTATCAATGCTCGCCCCACCTTCCCTGAAGACATCCCGGTTTCCCTACGCGTTACCCTTAGTCAGGCGTACGCTAGAGGAAGACAATCTTGCCTAAGATCCGATATCGATTCACCAGTTATCCCTGAGAATGCTACGAACGCCCAAGTTGCTTGCATCTTTCATTACTACGGTTTTGGCCAAGATGAAGCCTTCGCTCGACTCTAGTCACTAGCTTCGAACCTCCCTGCCAACACGCCAGCTATCACGTCTACTATATCTCCTTTGGAAACCCCTACTCCTCGTCCTCGTATTCCTAAAGTCTCGGACCCAGAACCCTTTAAGGGTGAACGTACTCGATTCGGGAATTTCGCCACGCAACTCCAGCTCAAATTCGCCTCAGACCCATCTGCCTTTGCAACGGATACGGCCAAGATTACCTACGCTGGTTCCTACCTTCGCGATGCTGCTTATACCTGGTTTGCCCCTTACGTCTCTGCCTCGAATGGTTCCGTAAACTTCGACAACTACGAGTCCTTCTACCAAGCTCTCAAGGCCGCATTTGATGATCCCGACACCTACGCAACAGCTGAACGATCCCTCCTCGCACTCAAACAAGACAAGTCCTGTTCGGCGTACTATTCACGGTTTCTCTCGCTTATTACGACCCTTGGTTGGAAGGAAAACGCAGTTAAGATCCACTACTTCCGCCTTGGCCTTAAAGAGAACCTTAAGGACCTTCTTGTTGGACGAGCTATGCCAGCAGAATTCGAAAAGTTCGCTGAGGCTTGCATTATACTGGACAACCAACTCTATGCTCGAACTATTGAGAAAAAGACACCCTCAACTCGTACCCCTACCTCGATTCCTCTCTCGTCTGTACCAGCTGCTCCTCAACCCTCATCTCCCACACCAACCTCGATTCCTCAAGGTGAACCTATGGAACTAGATGCTACCGCTCGAAAGACTTACCGAAAAGCTAACAACCTCTGCGCCTACTGCGGTAATCCTAACCACTGGGTTAAAGAATGTCCTAAAGCTAAGGCTAAGGGACTTAAGCTTAATATAACGTCGCATACACCTCCTACGGCTTCCGTCCTCTACGTATCAAAAAACGTAGAAGGCTAGGCAGTACCCGGCACCTGCCTAGCCCTCCTCTACTCCCTACTTCGAATCAGTTTTCCGTCCTTGCTTCCCTCTCGTCTTCGAATCTTGGAACACTCTCGTTTTCACCTCCTAAAACCCGTACCCTACAGCCCCGTGCTATAGATCTTGGGAAACGTCCGCTCCTTATCCTTAAATCAGTGGTTAACAACAAAATCGAAACCTCGGCTATGTTAGACTCTGGTGCCTCGTCTCTTTTTGTAGATGATGCCTTTATTGCTTCCTATTCAATCCCTACACGCCAAAAACCCCAAGCTGAATCCCTCGAACTCGCGGATGGATCTATCGCCGGATGGATTACCCACGAGGCCGACCTTCAACTTGATATTGATCAGCATCAAGAACTCGTTACCTTCCAAGTAACTAAGCTCGGCCAATATCCAATTATCCTAGGAAAACCCTGGCTAGAACGGCATGATCCACACGTCCTATGGTCAAAAAACACAATTACCTTCGCCTCCCCTTTTTGCCAAGCAAATTGCTTGCCTACTCGCCAACCCACAACTACGCTTTCCCCCTCACCTCCTAATTCGCCTTCGATCTCTTGCGCTACTGTATCCTACGCCGCCCTTACTCGTTATGTCCGACGAGATAAGACTAGGATATACGCCGTATCAATTAAGGAGATCCAAGAACACCTTGATAGCCTTAAGGAAACGGAACAGCAAACCCCAGAACAAGAACTCGAAACCCTCCGCTCACGAGTCCCCGCTCGATTCCACTATCTTCTTCCCTTCTTTACAAAGAAAGAGGCCGATAGACTTCCCCCACATCGGTATATTGATCATGAGATTTTATTAGAAGAGGGCAAGAAACCCCCATTCGGCCCTCTCTACTCAATGTCCGATTTAGAGCTTAAGGCTCTACGTGAATACCTTGATGAAAACCTTAAAAAGGTTGTATTCGACCCTCATCCTCATCCTCTGCGTCCCCTGTTCTCTTTGTTAAGAAACCAGGAGGCGGCCTTCGTTTTTGCGTGGATTATCGCGAACTAAATGGTATTACGAAAAAGAACCGTTATCCACTCCCCTTGATCAACGAGACTCTCCGTCAACTTCAAGGCTCTCGTATTTTTACTCGACTCGACCTTCGCGGTGCTTATAACCTTATCCGAATTAAGGAAGGCTCCGAACATTTGACGGCCTTCAGGACTCGCTATGGCCTATACGAATACCTGGTTATGCCCTTTGGCCTGACGAATGCGCCGGCTACCTGCCAACAATTCGTTAACGATACGTTACGTGAATACCTTGACCGCTGGTGCGTCGTCTACCTAGACGACATCCTTATCTACTCAGAAACAGAAGAAGAGCACCACGAACACGTCCGATTAGTTCTCGAAAAGCTCTGTGAAGCAGGCCTATACGTAAAAGGCGAAAAATGCGATTTCTATACGACTTCAACTACGTTCCTTGGCTTCGTTATTTCTCCAGACGGTATCTCTATGGACCCAGCTAAGGTAGCCGCCGTAAGAGACTGGGAGACTCCTCGTTCAGTTAAAGACCTTCAATCGTTCCTTGGCTTTGCAAACTTTTACCGACGATTTATTGAAGGATACTCTCGAAAAGCCAGAGCTCTCTTTAAGCTCCTAGCTAAGAACATTCGTTTTACTTGGGGGAAAGAACAGGATAAAGCATTTACTTATCTTAAGGAAGCCTTTTGTTCTTACCCAATCCTCCGACACTTCGACCCCCAACTCGAGACTATCCTTGAAACCGACTCTTCTGACTTCGTCATATCCGCAATCCTATCTCAATGGGTAACGTATAACGATGGCAAGAGACTTCTACACCCTATCGCCTACTACTCTCGGAAAATGACCTCCGCAGAGCAGAACTACGGTATTAGGGATAAAGAACTCTTAGCTATTGTGGAAGCCCTAAAGGAATACCGTTCCCTTATTATCAACCTCTCCTCGCCACTCCTCGTTCTTACGGATCACTCGAATTTGACTAGCTTTGCCTCTAAACAAATCTTGAACCGTCGACAAGCACGCTGGGCAATTGAACTCTCAGAACTCGACTTTAAGATTGTCTACCGCCCAGGAACTAAGAATCAACGCGCGGATGCGTTAACAAGACGGTCAGGAGACCTCCCTACTCGAGAGGGGCGCCTGCCCCCTACTACGATCCTTACCCCCGGAAAATTCGAAATTTCGACCCTTGTTTCAACTCGATATTCGATCGCTAGGCTAGAACCGTCTCTGGCTAGTAATATTCGCTTGGCACTCGATAAGGATACTCTTGGGCAAGAGATCCTTACTGCACTCGATACCCACGCACTTCGACATCCTAAAGTGGATCTAGGCGCATGCTCTAAGGATAACGATGGTCTATTACTAGTTAATGGACTTATCTATATCCCTGAAGACCTAAGCCTCCGCCAAAGGATTATTAGCTCTCGACACTCGCATCCGGCTGCTGGACACCCAGGCCAAGCAGCAACATTTGAACTCGTTACTCGTGATTTCTGGTGGCCAGGTCTACGACAGACAGTAGCTCGTTTTATACGGAACTGTGAGACCTGCCAAAGAATCAAACCCGCTCGACACGCCCCCTTTGGATATTTGAAACCCCTTGAAGTGCCACAACGCCGCTGGCAATCCGTTTCTCTCGATTTGATTACGGGACTTCCAACGTCCAACTCGTTTGATGCTATACTAGTAGTCGTAGACCGACTAACTAAAATGGCTCACTTTATTCCTTGCCAAACAACCCTCGATTCGATAGAGCTTGCTAAGCTTTATCGAGACTACGTTTTTCGACTACACGGCTTACCTAACGACTTTGTATCTGACCGCGGCTCGATTTTTACTTCTGAATTTACTAGAGCTCTTAGTAGATCCCTATCTATTAAGACCAACTTTAGTACGGCTTTCCACCCACAAACCGACGGCCAGACAGAGCGTGTTAACGCCATCCTCGAACAATACCTTCGCGCCTACGTTTCGTACCAACAAGACGATTGGAACGACTTTCTCTCCCTTGCTGAATTCGCTTATAATAATACGATCTCGACCACGACTAAGGTTACCCCCTTCTTTGCAAACTACGGCTTCCACCCTCGTTATGAGATTCTACAGAAAGACTCAATCTCAGCCCCCCTTGAACCCCTACGTCTCTTCCAAGAGAACCTCGAAAACCTCGAAAACTACCTTCGCCAAGAAATTCGACTCGCACAAGACGCCTACGCAGAACAGGCTAATAAAGACCGTATTTCGCCACCCGTCTTTAAGCCTGGTGACCTTGTTTGGCTCCTAAGACGGCATATCTCGACAACAAGACCTTCGGATAAACTCGACTTTAAACGCCTTGGCCCCTTTTCTATACTAGAAAAGATCTTAACTCATACCTATCGCCTAGAACTACCAAGGACAATGAAAGTCCACCCCGTATTCCACGTCTCCTTACTCGAACCCGTAGCCTCTGACCCCTTACCTAATTAAATCCAACCTCCGCTCCCGCCTATTATCGTTGACGGCGAAGAAGAGTACCGGGTAGAAGAGATTCTGGATGTTAAAACAACCCGGAGACAACCAAAATACCTTGTAAAATGGACTGGTTACTCGATACCAACCTGGGAACCTTACGACCTTGTTAAAGACCTTGAAGCTCTTAATACGTTTTATAAACGTTATCCTTTAAAACCTCGACCCTTAGACTAAAGGCTCGTAGGAACTTACCTCTAGGGAAGAGAGCCTACTATTATAAATGTAGCTTATGTGGACTAATTACTTCTTGTTTACCGCCGATCGATTTGGAATCTAGATCTAGACTTGCCTGCTATGAGAGTCTGGAGCCTCGGGAGAAGCCTTAGAGGATCATCGGCGGATCACGTGATGCCAAGTCGTTCTTGTATTTAAGTCGTTCTCTTCTCTTTCTCCTCTTCTTCTTCTTCTTCTCTCTTTAAGTCTTAGCTTAACGTATATAGCGCAATAAACCTTTTAGCGATCATCCTGAGGTTGAGCCCTGACAATAGCTAAGACTTTAACCCATTGGACTTATTAGAACTAGATTATTGGCACAGTCGCGCACTGGAATCACTGGAATCACTGGAATCACTGGAGACACCGGAAGCACCGGAAACACTGGAATCAACGAGAGGCACAGGATCCTCAGAATGGTTAATCCACAGCATGCGGATGAGCAACAGGCTCAGGAATCCCAAGAAATAAAGCAGATGCTGCAACAGATGATGGCTCAGATGAGCGCACTCAATGGCAAGGTGGAACAACTTGAAAGGGAGAATCAAACTCAAAAAGGAGAAAACGACACGAATCCTCTTCCCACCCCAACAAATACTTCTGGCGAATCTTCGGATAAAGCTGGCCCGCTAAACGACAAGCCAACCAAGAACCTCGGACCCCTTGCTGAGTTCTCAGGCAACAGGGATGAACTGGAACCCTGGATCTCTCAGGCACTAGCAAAGCTAGCCGTGGACTATTACCACTGCAACGAAACGACCAAGTTCTTTATGCTCCACAATAGGCTCCGGGGCGAGGCAGCTCGCCAGCTACAGCCCTGGGTCCAGACTAGTATTAACACGAACAGCATGACTGCACAGTGTCTACTGGATCAACTCCGCCTATCATTTGGCGACCCCCATGTGCAAGAAAAGGCCCAGCGCAAACTACACAAGCTACGCCAAACCAACAAGCCTTTTATGGAGTACTTTACGGAGTTCCGCAAGTTAGTACTAGAGGCCGGGGGCACCAACTGGCCGGACGAAATCCTCAAGGCCTATTTGGAAGCAGGGATCAGCCAGGAGCTCCAACAAAGCATGATTGGCCTTGGAGGCATAAGCCAGTCCTTTGAGGACTACTGCACCGAGCTGAAACGCGTCAGTGATCAACTGGAAGCATTCAACTTGCGCAACAATGGCAAGAGAGCTCAGCAGGGCTGGCAGCAAGGCTGGTGGCGTGGCCAGAATAAGGTTGGCTCAGCAGGGTCCACTAGCAAGCAGCCAGGGTCCAAACAGTCAAAACCAACGACGTTCCAACACGATATGGAGTGGGAGCCCACCGGACCAGCCAAAGCAGCCCAGGGACGCCGTGTCAAGTGGGTGAATGATTAAGAGATGCAGAAACGAAAGGAAGAACACCGCTGTCTACGCTGCGGCGACTCAACGCATCTAATTGCCCAATGCCCCTGGCTGCCACCAAGGAGACCTACACGCTTTGCAAAGCCTGTTCAGCAGGAGGAAAACGCGGGACCCGAGCTGGAAGACTTAGAGGATGATGAAGCACTTGCCCAGCAGTCGGAAAACTGAAAGCTCCTGTCAAAAATCGCAGGCAGGAGCCAACAGTGGAGGAAAAGCAGGAAGCACAGAACGAATGGCGGAAGCAGCAACCTAAATTGGAACAGGATTCACTTCTTACCTCAGTTATGATCAATAAAGAGTCTTTTGGAAAAGCTCTTGCTGATACTGGTTGTGAATTCTACGCTGTAATAAGCCGCAAATTCGCTGAACGCTGTAACCTCCCGCGTATTAAAATCACCCCAAGAACACTGGATGGATTAACACCTACTGGATGGAAGATTAATGAAGTTGCCTGGGCCGAGGTCGATATTGGAGGTCACCACCAAAAGCGAATGTTCTTCTATATCGTCCCAAAGCTCTCTGGATGCGATCTCATGCTAGGGAGCCCCTGGATGGTACAGGAAAAGGCAGTACTTGACCAAAGCGAACGGACTATCACCTTTAAGGATACTGGATTAACTGTAAAACAAGACACCGATCTCCCTAAGTCTCAAGGCAAGCTAATTGGAGCCGCTGCCTTTTGCCACCTTATGAGCCTTAGGAAAAAGAAAGGATATCAGATCTTTACAGCCAGCCTCGCGGATATCAATAAGGCCTTACAGGAGAAACCCCTATCGATCTTCAAAGCCGGCTGCCTAGTTGGGTAGACCCTAAACGGATCGGCCTATTTGATAAGAAAGAAGCGGATAAACTCCCACTACACCGACCTGGAATTGACCATCAAATTGAACTCGAAAAGGACACCAACGGCAAGACACCCGACGCTCCATGGGGGCCTTTATATAATATGTCTCGTGACGAGCTCCTTGTGCTAAGGAAGACTCTTAATGAGCTACTTGATAAAGGCTTTATCCGTGTAAGCAACTCGCCTGCTGCGGCACCGGTCTTATTCGTTAAGAAACCAGGAGGCGGTCTACGCTTTTGCTGTGACTACCGGGCTCTCAATCGACTTACAAGGAAGGACCGCTATCCATTACCGCTGATCCAAGAGACCCTCAACAGAATAAGTAAGGCAAAATGGTTTACTAAGCTGGACGTGGCTGCAGCCTTCCATAAGATACGAATCGCGGAAGGAAGCGAATGGTTAACGGCATTTCGAACTCGCTTTGGACTCTTTGAGTGGTTGGTCACTCCATTTGGATTGGCAAATGCTCCGAGCACCTTTCAACGGTACATTAATTGGACTCTAAAGGACTTCCTAGATGACTTTGTCTCAGCCTACGTTGACGACATCCTAATCTTTACGGATGGATCCCGCCGGGAGCACCGCGAGAAAGTGAACAAGGTACTAGAGAAGCTGGACGCTGCAGGCTTACAACTTGACCTAAAGAAATGCGAATTTGAAGTCCAGTCTACTAAGTATCTGGGGTACATCATTGAGGCCGGACAAGGCATCCGCATGGACCCAGAAAAGATCAAGGCAATTCAGGAATGGAAAGCACCTACTACGGCTAAAGGAGTACTCGGATTTCTTGGTTTTGCGAATTTTTACCGACGGTTTATTAAAGGCTTTTCCAATCTGGTATCGCCTCTGGTATCCCTTACGAGAAAGAATACGACCTTCCGATGGAACCAGGAGGCTAACGCCGCATTTGAGAAGCTAAAAAAGGCCTTTATTATAGCGCCGGTCCTTATGCAATTTGATCTAGAACGAGAAACGATCCTTGCTACGGATTCCTCAGGATACTGCACAGGAGGAGTACTCCAACAGTACGACAACGACGGTTTTCTACGTCCAGTAGCGTTCTTCTCAAAAAAGAACCTACCCGCGGAATGCAACTACCCGATCTACGATAAGGAACTACTTGCGGTGGTTAAGTGTTTACGCCAGTGGGACGCCGAACTAAAAGGACTTCATCAGTTCAAGATCCTCACTGATCATAAGAACCTGGAATACTTTACCACGGCAAGGAGGCTTTCTGAAAGGCAGATTCGATGGTGGAGAGAGCTTAGCCGCTTCTCCTTTACCATTGAGTACACCCCAGGGAAAACCAATGGATTGGCAGACGCATTAACAAGAAGGAACCAAGACTTACCTACAACGGATAAGGATGAGAGACTTGAACAAAGGACAGCTCAGTTACTTCAGTCGATACCCTACGGATTAGTTCTTAATACCGGACCACCAGAGGACCCCGAAGAACAAGAATGGAGTAATGAAGATTCACTTCTATCCGAAGAGGCTATGGCAACCAAACCTCGACAAGCACGACCTGGACAACAAACGCGAGAACCTCTTTCCCTAGAGGAGCAATGGCAAGAAGCACTCCAACAGGACCAAATGTTAAAGCAGCTCCAGAAGGCTGTACGGCAAGGAGAAAGAACATTCCCACTGGAGTTTACTACGAAGTTCAAGGTCTCAATCGCTGAATGCTCGCTAGACGACCAAGGGAACCTCCTCTTTAGAGATAGGAAATGGGTACCGGATTCTGAGCCACTACGAACGAGAATCATTCAGGAGATGCACGACTCCCCCCTCTCAGCACATCCGGGACGTATCCAAACAGTCTCCCTCGTGGCAAGGCACTTCTTCTGGCCAGGATTCGTTAATGATGTTAGGAGGTTCTGCCGGAACTGTGATATCTGTGGAAGGACAAAGATCTGGAGAGATAGGAAACAAGGATTACTTAAGCCGCTACCAGTACCGAGCCGCCAATGGAGGGAGATCTCCATTGACTTTATTGGGCCTCTACCATTGAGCAATGGTTGCGAAATGCTTATGGTAATTACTGACCGCCTAGGAAAAGGAGTAATCCTTGAGGCCTGTTTAAATACTGAGACGGAAACTATTGCAAAGCTCTTTATTACATGCTTTTACCGGAACCATGGGATCCCAGCGGCAATCGTCTCTGATAGAGGAACTCAATTCGTTAGCCTCCTTTGGCAACGAATCTGTCAACTCCTTAAGATTAAGAGACGCATCTCAACGGCCTATCACCCCCAGACGGACGGATCAACAGAAAGAATGAATACTGAAGTGGCAAGAAAACTCGCACTGTTCGTGGATCACTACCAAAAGGACTGGACAGACCGGCTACCAATAGTCCAGCTGGCCCTTAATGGAAGAACTTCAACGACGACTCAGACAAGCCCATTCTTTCTCTCCCATGGGTTCCACCTTGAGCCACTAGAACTGCTCGAAGATATTCAATCCAATGACCTCCACAGGGATTCTCCAGTGGCAAGAGCGGAGGCAATTGTGGCCAAGATTAAAGAAGTCACGGACTGGGCGCAAATGTCAATGGCGGAAGCTCAACAGGAACAAGAGAGACAAGCCAACCGGCAAAGAAATCCTTCACCAGCTTATAAGATAGGTGATAAGGTCTGGCTACATCTAAAGAACCTAAGGACGGATAGACCAAGCAAGAAGCTCGATGATAAGGCAGCCAAGTTTACTATTATCGAAGTAGTTGGATCTCACAGCTACAAGTTGGATATCCCTGGAGCGGTGCACAACGTCTTTAACGTGGACCTACTCCGGCCAGCGGGAGCAGACCCCTTGCCAAGCCAAGTACAGGACGACTATCAACCACCACCGGTTCGAGTAGATGGTCAAGATGAATGGACAGTGGAGGCAATCCTAAGTGAACGAATGGCGAGAAAACCAGGGCAAAGAAAGCGCCAACTGCAGTATCAAGTCAAATGGGAAGGGTACGCTCGACCAACATGGGAGCCGGCATCAGCACTGCAGGATACAGCAGCACTGGATTACTATCTCAAGCAAAAGAACGAGCAACGAGTGCCAAAATCGAACTAGCGGGCAATTGGATGAGAACTAATGGCGATTAAAAAGGGAGCAAGCGGTTTAGCCCCGCCCCGGAGGGCGAGGCCAAGTCTAGCCAGGCATCACTTCGTTGGTTACCCGCAACCAATGGGGGAATTTAACTCGATGATACCTGGCTAGGGAATTACAACACGGATAACGCGGTCCGAAGGACCTTACCGTGCCGGGCAACCCTCTTCCTGTCAACAGACAGGCCCTTAATTCGACAGCCAGCTAATAAGCACCCGTTTGATATTAGGTTTTCGCTTTCTTGACTTATATACCCCTCCAAACCGAAGAACAGGTGCGCCCCCACCGGGAATTAAACCCGCAACCCCGAGGAAAGAGAGAAAAAAAGGGGGGGAAAAGGGGGGGGTAATGTGAGAGTCTGGAGCCTCGGGAGAAGCCTTAGAGGATCATCGGCGGATTACGTGATGCTAAGTCGTTCTTATATTTAAGTCGTTCTCTTCTCTTTCTCCTCTTCTTCTTCTTCTTCTCTCTTTAAGTCTTAGCTTAACGTATATAGCGTAATAAACCTTTTAGCGATTATTCTAAGGTTAAGCCCTAACACCTACTTATAAATTAGGAAGCTAGTATTTTAGTTCGTTCCTTATATATATAAAGCTCGCCTCTCTGCCTTATAATTAGTTCTTTAGTCTAGCAATGAGTATTCCTCGCGTATAACTTAGTATGCCTTAAATTAGACCTTGCTCGCCTCCTTTATTATTTACTCGTCTCTCTCTACCCGCCTCTTAGTATTCGTCCCTAGTCTCTCGCCCCCCTCCTCTTATCCCCTATGCTTCGGTATCTGCTTTACCTCTACTGCCTTTACCGGCTTCGTTACTTCGTCCCTCTCCGCCCTCCAAGGTCTGTTCATTACATCTAAGGTGGATGGATCTATAAGGCTTAGATCTGTACAGATCCAAGTGTGGGTCCGGGTCACGGGTGTGCGTGGGGCGCACGTGACGTTAGCGCCCAACCACCTTCCTGGTTTCCGATATTCGTCGGTGCGGACACCCTCCCTTGTACCCACTCAAGGTAAACCCCCATACGGCCCCCCCTCGACGGACCTCGAACCCATCGCTTAGACCAAGAATGTCGGCGGATGAAGATGATGGGGGCGGTTACACTACCGTCGGCGCGTTGCGTCGCGCTACGCGTCGAGGGGCTCAATAAACCGACTATCGCGCCCTCCACACCGGCAAACCAACGAAACAGCGCAGGGCTCGCGCGACATCCGTATCCGACCTGCCGAGCGACTCGACTCTGGACGACGTGATTGGCCTGCTTAATATTATCGTCGCGCAGAACGACCGGCTTACCGAGCGCAACGAAGAGCTCGCGGAGCAGGTGGCCAGGAACGAAGACGAGATCAGGCGCCTACGCAGCGTGCTCGAGACGTCTAAGGAAACGCAGGCCAAGATGGAAGAGCGTATAGGGAAGATGGAGAAGCAGATTGCCGCGCTGGTGGAGTCGACGCGCAGGAATCTAAGCTCACAGTCCCAGATCAACGCCACGTATGCAAACGTGCTTCGAGGAGGACCGCCGACACCTACGAACAGCAGTCCGTCGTCTACTGCCGCTGTCCTAGTACGCGCGAACCATACGACCGTATCTACGACTCGAACGATGCCACCCGCGATTGAGCTCGATCTCACGAATGCCAACGTCGATAACGCGAGCGCGGGGGATATCCGCGCGCGTCTGCAGACGGCGCTGGAGAGTCAGGAGGCCACAAAGGGGGTCAAGTGCTGTGGGATCACGAAGAACCCGAGCGATGCGGCCAAGGTGCGCGCTTTCTTCCGGACGGAAGAGGACGAAGAGCTCGTTAGGTCGAACCTCGGATGGCTGGAGACGGCCTTCCGGGGAGCGAGGATTCGGGGCCGGCAGTGGCACCCAGTCAAAGTAGACAACGTCAACAAGTTGGCAGTTCTAAACGATGACCGCACCACAGTGCGCGCCGATGCAGGCCAGATAATCGGCGCTGAGAACGACGTCGAAGTAGCACAAGTCCGCTGGCTAAGCAAGCCAAGCGGCCGCCTCTACGGGTCGGCGGTGGTCTATCTTGCTAAGAAGAGCGAGGCGGATGCACTCCTCGCCAGGAGGGTGATCGATGTAGGCGGAGAGGCTGCGTATACCAACGTGTTCGAGTACCGTCCACGGCCAAGACGCTGCTTCAAGTGCCAGAGCTACGACCACTTGCAGTTCCGCTGCCGAGGGGAAGAAAGATGCACAAAGTGCGCGGGCATTGGCCACCGAGAAGACGGCTGCTCGTCGACGACGGTAAAGTGCGCTGCTTGCGGCGGCCCGCATAGATCAGACGATAGAGGCTGCCCGGAGTACGACAAGCTCTTACGCAAAATGCTCGGCCAGCGGAATGAATAGACCGCTAAAAGTGATTCACGCGAACCTAGGAAAGAGCGGAACAGCGCAGTATAGCCTACTAAACGACGAAGACCTTAGCGACTTTAGCATCATGTTCATCTCGGAGCCAAGCTGCTTTCGCGAGCCTGGCGGCGAGACCGTAGCAGCACCCGTCACTCATTTATATTGGAAGCAACTACTGCCGTCGACACCGCGGCACTGTCGTTATCCCATCCGTTCAATGCTCTGGATCCGCAAGGACACACAAGCCAGGTAGATAGTAGTACCCTCTGCCGACATCACAGCTGCAGTCGTTACGCTACGGGACCGGATCGTGTTCGTAGCAGCCGTGTACGTCGCCAGCAAGGAAAGCGTGGACGACCCGGAACTCACCAGCGCGCTCGAGCACCTGCGAGCAGCGATCACACAAGCAGGAAGCCAGACTAATAGGGCGCTAGAGCTCCTCATCTGCGGTGACTTTAACAGACACGACCAACTGTGGGGAGGTGATCAGGTATACAGCTCGCGGCGCAACGGGGAAGGTACGCCGATAATCGACTTTATGGAGGACTTTCACCTGCAGAGCTTGCTTCCTAGAGGCACGGTCACGTATGAATCGGCCGGACAGAGGTCTACAATCGATCTCGTCCTAGCGTCGCCCCGACTGACGGAAGAGATGAGCGGTTGTGGACCTACCAGCACGGCATACGGGCATGACCATCTGGCTATCGAGGCCCGTTTTGAGACAGACGTGCCCCATTAGGAACTAGAATCGCAATACACGTTCCGCAGCGCCAACTGGGAAGCCGTTAGAAGCGAGGTGAGAAAGCAGCTCGGCGAAGAGCCACCTCCAGATGTCCAAGACATCGAAGACCTCGCCAACTACCTCTCCGAAATAGTATCGGCAGCCATCCAGCGCTGCATCCCCAAAGCGAGACCGTCACCGTACGTGAAGAAGTAGTGGA
The DNA here is from genome assembly GCA_029906385.1 of Neofusicoccum laricinum. Taxonomy (NCBI): domain Eukaryota; kingdom Fungi; phylum Ascomycota; class Dothideomycetes; order Botryosphaeriales; family Botryosphaeriaceae; genus Neofusicoccum; species Neofusicoccum laricinum. The sequence continues at coordinate 2,037,384 of CP123726.1, forward strand.
CGGCGGACCTCAGTCAGCTGCGGAGGGCGTTTACGTTCTTTAGAAACCAAGCGAGAGGACGGCGAAGGTGGGGAGAGCCGGATATCTGTTTAGAAGCACAGGCAAGGGAAGCGGCGAAGAGATTCCACGACACAATAAGGCGCCAGCGGCGGAGATACTGGAAGGACTTTCTTATAGAGCCGACCAACATCTGGAAAGCGGCCAAGTATCTCACCGATTCAGGAAGCAGCGGCCTCGCCCGGATCACACGCCTCAAACACCAGGACGGCTACGCGGAATCCTGCGAGGAGATCTCGGAGACGCTAATCAGGGACTTCTTCCCGGAGCTCCCTGAAATACAGAGTACTTAGATTGAGGCGACTCAGAGCCTCGGTGAGCAGATAGAACACGCACCGCTGATAATGGAAGAAGTAAAAGAGGCCATCTTCCGGGCCAGCCCATTTAAAACACCGGGAGCAGATGGAATTCCGGCGGTTGTGTGGCGCGAGCTGTGGCCAGTGATTGGCAAACACGTCTTTCAGCTATTCAACGAATCGTTACTACAAGGCCGCTTACCCAGCCGTTGGAGTATCGCGAAGATTATTCCGCTGCGCAAGACAGGAAGGTCGGCGGAAGTACCGCAAGGATACAGGCCAATCTCGCTGCTCTCGACGCTGGGGAAGGCGCTAGAACTGGTGGTGGCAGAGAGGATCTCTGCTCTGGTAGAGGAGCACTCTCTACTACCTAAGAACCACTTTGGCGGCAGAAAGCAACGGTCTACGGTACAGGCACTAACGGTCCTGCAGCAGCGCATCTACGACGCGTAGCGGGAAGGCAAGGTTCTCTCGCTCCTGTCGTTCGACGTCAAGGGTGCCTACAACGGCGTCTCCCGCGACGTGCTCCTACGGCGACTCAGACAAAGAAGGATCCCGGAAGTGCTGGTCAAGTGGGTGGAAGCATTCTGCTCCAACAGGAGCGCCTCTATGGTGGTAAACGGCGAGACATCTAGGGTCATAGACCTGCCGCAGGCAGGGCTTCCGCAGGGGTCGCCTCTCTCACCGATGCTATTCCTTTTCTTTAACGCCGACCTGGTGCAGTCCGTAACTAATAGGAGTAAAGGAGCTATTACGTTTATTGATAACTATAGCGCCTGGGTGACGGGATCGTCTGCAAGCGAGAACGTAGCAAAGCTCCAAAGAACGGTGGTGGCTCGAGCCGAAGAGTGGGAAGCGACGAGCGGCGCGACGTTTGAAGCCGGAAAGACAACGCTTATACACTTCACGCGGAACGAGCAAAGACGGTCTGATGAGCCGATAGTGGTCAAGGGAAGAGAGGTGCACCCAAAGGCAGAAGCAAAGATTCTAGGCGTCGTCTTCGACCAGGAACTTCGTTTCAAGGCTCACGCGGGGAGGATTGCAAAGAGGGGTGTCCAGGCAGCCCTGGCGCTGAAGCGACTACAGGGCCTCCGGCCGAGCAGCGTGCGCCAGCTCTTCTTGGCCACAGTAGCCCCGGCGGTAGATTATGCGGCTCCAGTGTGGGCGCCGGTCATGACTGCACCACTGCTAAAATCGCTCGAGACAGTGCAGAGAATTGCGGGTAGAGCAATCACCGGAGCATTTAGGACGGTCGCGCTGCCCATCCTCGAAGCCGAAGCAGCGATACTACCTGCCAAGATCCGCCTCGACCAACAACTGCTTCGATTCTGGGTCAACTGCCATACGCTGCCCCAGAAACACCCGTTCTGGAAGCTAAAGCGTGCCATCGACCCGGCCAACAAAAGGTTCGTGTCCCCGCTGCAGCGGATAATGATGATGGCCAGAGATATCGACGTCGGGCACCTCGAAACGATCCGCCCGTTTGTGAGAATGCCGTGGGCCGGCAGGCCAGTCGTCCAGATCGAGTCTCTAGAAGTGGCAAAGCTCCGAGCCAGCTCCCCACCACAGTCAGAGGTCGCCATCTTCACGGGCAGCGCGCAAAGGAACGGCAAGGCTGGTATCGGCATCGCTTGCGCAGACAGCAAGGGCGCGACTATCATTACTCACTCATCTGTAGTCGGCAAGTCTGAGGTAGTAGACACTCCTTTTGCAGAGCTCCAGGCAATGCAACAGGCTGTAGAGCTGATACAAGGGACGTGGTCGACCGCGATAGTAACTGAATACCCCGAAGCAGCTGAGGTAAAACACGCCATCTACAGCGACAGCAAGACTGCCCTTCGTCTCCTCCGTAGGCCACGACAGGGGCCACGTCAAGAGATTATCGGAAGCATCCTCCGCTTATTGGACCAGATCAGATGCAACAGGGGGCCACCCGTCGAGTTTAGATGGGTGCCAGCGCATGAAGGGATAGCAGGCAATGAGAAGGCGCACAGCTTGGCACTGCAAGCTACAGAGAGCAACCAGGAGCCTCCTCTAAGCAGACTGCTACGGTCGTCAACCATGGCCCGGTGCAAGGAAATCACCTCGAGACAGTGGAGGAAGACGTTCGAAGCATCCAAGGTCGGCATGTCCATCCGCAAGCTTGACCGCGCGTTGGCGCACTTTCACACCAAGAAGCTCTATGACCAGCTAAACTGCAAAGAAGCAGGGGCAATTGCGCAGCTAAGGACGTCGAAAGCGAGCCTGAATGAGCCATTATATAAAATCAAACGAGTAGATGCACCTACGTGCGGGTGCGGAGCCGAGAGGGAAACCGTGAGGCACTTCCTACTGGAATGCCCACGCTGGATGGATCTCCGGATTAAACTGCAAATCGACCTGGGAAGTAGATTCGGAGATCTCGCGTTCATGCTAGGCGGATGGTCGGGCACTAAAAGGCCCGATGGTAGGTATGGGGATGGCCCACCGGAGAAGTGGCGGGCAGACGTGCGCGCAGTCAAAGCAACGGCGGCATTTGCTCTGGCCACGGGAAGACTAATCGCAACTAATGTCTGAGAGCTCAATCCTTCTTAAGGCAAATTAACTCCTTCTCCAGCCAGCCCTCACGCCTCTACAGGGTCTGGCAGCACTCGGGCAGTGGTCTCGAAGGGGATGGCATGCAGGGGTACACTTGGAAGGTACAGGCTCTATTTTCACATTTCCTTCGTTTTTCCTTGCGTTTTTGTTTCTAAGTGATTATCTGTTTGTGCTTTTGTTAGCCTATCTTCAAATTGTCGAACAAGAGGGAGGAATGGTTTCTTTACATTCAGCGTGCTGGGCTTTGAATGAACCGGGATCCTAATGTAGATTAGCGTCGATTAGCGTTACTTGTCCCTATGGTCTTCTGAGGCCGACGGGTGTATGAATCATCATCATCATCATCATCATCATCATTCGTCGGTGCGAGGCGATCGCTATGTTTACCTATTCCGCGCCCGCTTACCTCTATCCTTTCGGGGATTCTAGCCCTTGATCCTTCGTCCCTGTGGGCCTTCTTCCCGTAGGGGACTCTGTCTTCCGTCCTATCCCGTAACCGCGTTGTCCCTTGCGGTCCTATCTCCCGTTGCAAGGGGTTCCCCCGCCCTTAGGATCCTAAAGCCCTGCGCTTCCTTGGAGGTTCAGTAACACTACCCCCTACCATCGTAAGGATCTTCGGACCCGAAGATCTACCGTAAGGATGTATATCTTTGCAATACTCGTGTGGTTTCCTCTTCTTCTTCTTCACCTGTACGTCTTCTCGCCATGTCTTTTGTTAATACCCGTAAGCGTAAGCGTTCTGCACCAGCGGGCTGAACATCTTGTTTTAGGATGACAGAGATTGATCGTGACGGTACGACGATGCCGCCTTTCGCCCTTGTTCTTCCTGCCTTCTTGCGAATTTTGGTAAATCTGAGGGAGACCCTTCCTTTGTCTCTTGTCAGATGGACGGGGGTTCATTCACGTTGCGGCGAGTGCGCTCGTCGTGGCAAATCTTCGTGCGATACGCCAGTGGTTTGGACAATTCGGATTGTACGTTACCTTCGTTGCGCGCGGCGATTTTTTGCTGACCGATCTCTTAGTCCTTCGTCTTCGTCAGGCTTTGTTGAAGGCGGATCAAGCCAGAGGAGAAGGCGCGTCAGGAGTTTCGTGCTTCCATGGCGCCACGTTTTAGATCGTGCTGAGAAGCAACGGTCCTTATTACGTCGTCGAGCGGCGTTGATGCTTTCCTCCAAGGCCGAGACGGTTGAAGAGCTAGAGGAGTTGGACCGCCTAGAAGGCTTCTCCCGAGGACCGGGGGTCCTGTTGACTCCTGAAGATGCCGAGTCTTCGCGATCGACAAAGCGCCTACGTGGCGAGGTCTCAGCTGACGCCTCTGTGGGTTCCTGCTGGAGTCTCCCGGGGCTGGCTCTGCTGTGCCACCCGCGAGTTCCGAGGTTGGTCTGATCAGGGCGCGGCAGTCTCCTTTCCCTGATTTCGACTTTGGGTCCTTCACGTGTTTGACGAGGCCGCGGTGTTGGTCGATCCGGGTTTTGGCGATGGGAAGCTTTCAATGAGGTCTTTGCATCCTTTGCAATTTTCCGGTGGTTCCCAGGTATGGTCCCAGTCTCCTTCCCATTGTAGGAGGTATCTGAATTGACCATTAATATAGCCGCTGTCAAAGGATCTTT